>VDFB02018392.1:0-21659 GCA_007258455.2 Sequoia sempervirens
TATTGACAAGGCTATTCAATATACTTATACGGTAGAGATGAGTGATGTAAACCTTAGATCATGAAAAATATTTGTTGGGCCTTTATCCCCTCAAATCATTGGGTTGGGTTATGAGGAACCCCCAATACTGACCCTGGATAACCATCCTAAGGAGATCAATTCAAATTAAGGTAACACAACTAATAGAAGTCTAGAGCTTGCATTCCTTGAAAGATTAGCTATTCAAAGGCATCAAACACAAACTAAAACTGATTTGTTAGGTTAGCTTAAAGAAGTTTGTATCAAAACCCCCTTATGCAAGAAATCAAGGAGGTACCTATTTACACTAAGAAAGTGAGAGAACTGTGCCTAAAAAAGCTAGGAAGAAAATGAAAAGACCTACAAATTTTACATATCTTAGGAAAAATTACATGCATTATATTGGAATAATAACTATCCCTAAGTATACAAACCCTAGAAGTCATGTAGTAGACGTCAAGATAAATGGAACTCTCATAAAGAACATCTTTATTGACTTGGGAGAAACTATTAATTTGATGACTAAAGAAACAATGTAACTATTACAATTAATAGAGATCAGACCTACACCCGCTATCCTACAAATGGTAGATAGGTCAAGAGTTAAACCTGAGGGTATAATTGAAGACTTGATGATAAAATAGGATTCATATAAGTACCCTATGGATTCCATGGTATTACAAGCTAAAGCTAATCTTGTAGGTTCTCCCATCATCCTAGGAAGACAATAGCTAGCAACAACATATGCATTAATAGGTTATAGGTCTGGGAATATGATTATCTCTAATGAGAATGTGACTAAGAATTTGCTCCTTCATCCACTAGCACAACCACATGTAGACATAGAACAAACTATTTGGCCTAACCTAGATGAGGAAGATCAATATTCCTTGAAAACCTTGATGACTATTGAAAGCAATCATTTGTTATAGGATCAGGATGAAGATGATTTGATAGTAAAAATTATGCTCAAAAAATATGGCAGGGACCTACAACATCATGAATATTTAACATATTTGTAGGATCCCCTACAAAATGTCATCTGTGCCAGTTCATCTGAGTCATTTCTCAACCTTTTCATATGTTCCTACCACAATGATGTGTTCCAAATATAATAGGGCTTGACCTTTCATTAGTTCAAACATCATCCAAGACCTTAGAGATAATATCAGGTGAGCTACTGAATATTAACAATCAATTGACTAAGACACAAGAAACTTCACTAATGAATGTGGTGCAAGCACATGCAACAACCTTTACATGGGATCATCATGACAAGACGGGGATAGACCCTTGAAATGATGCATGCATAGGATCTATATCAATGATGGTTTTTAACCCATATGATAACTCCAAAGGAGAATGAATCCTACAATTAAGATCATAGTTAAATCAAAATTATAAAAATTGCTAGATGCAAGCTTCATCTACCCTATTTTTTATAGTGAACGGGTGTCACCTCTAGTGATTGTTCCAAAGAAATGAGGAAAATGGAGGGTGTGTGTAGACTATAGAGAATTGAATGTTGTCACCAGGAAAGACCACTTTCCATTACCTTCATTGACCAAGTACTTGATTTAGTAGCTGGTAAGAAATACTTCTCCTTTTTAGTTGGATTTAGTGGCTTTAACAAAATTAAGATTGCTCTGAAAGGTTAAGACAAGAGAAAATTTATATGCCCTCAGGGAACATAAGCCTATTTTTTCCTACCATTTGGAATATGTAATGTACCAACCACCTTCCAAAGAGTAGTACAAATTATATTCTTACATTTTGCACATGATTCCATGGAATTTTACATGGATGATTTCACAATCTATGGTCTGAATACATATGATGAAGCACTTGGAAACTTATAAAAATTCCTAAAATGGTGTGAAGGAAACAACTTATCCTTGATTCATTAGAAATTCTTCATGATGATGACACAAGGAATTGTGTTTGGGCATTTTTTCTCAAGTCAAGGAATTCAAGTGGACCCAAACAAAATTGCAGTGATAGCAACACTCCTTGTGACTCAAAGACATAATCATATTAGAATTCTTTTAGGAAATGTTGGGTACCATAGTAGATTTATCCAAGATTTTAGTAAAATTGCAGCCCCACTATATGGTGTATTGTCCAAGGATGTAGAATTTGACTAGACATATGCTTTCCAAACCTCCTTTGAAGCACTAAAGGAATCCTTCACCAAAACCTCTATCTTGAGAGTACCAAATTGGACCTTACCTTTTTGAACATCCATTTAGATGCTTTTTATTTTTCCATAGGGGCAGTGCTTAGATAGAAGGAAGGTAATAAGGAGTATGGCATACATTACATCAACAAGAATTTGCAAGGGGTGGAGCTCAACTATACAGTGATAGAGAACGATATGTTGGTAGTAATTGATGCACTCAATAAGTTCAAAAATTATATACAGGCTATTCAATGTTCATGCATGCACTAATCATGCAACAATAAGGTATTTCATGAGCAAACTAGTGGTTGGAGGAATACGAGTTAGATGGCTATTCTTGCTATAATAATTTGGTATCACAATTGTTGACAAGCAAGGAAAAGACAATGTAGTTGCATAATTTCTATCTAGACTACCAACCAAATCAAAAGAAGATGTTGTTGATGACTCTTTCCTAGATGAGCACTTGTTTCCTTTATCTCTACACACACCTTGGTATGCAAATATTTCCAATTATCTTGTAGCAAGAAAAACACCACCACACTTCTCACCTAGAGAAAAGAGACAATTATTTCACAAGAGTTTTCCATACTCCTCGATAGTTGGCCATCTATTACACATAGTGTAATGCCCGCCGTGCAAGCCCCAAAGAACAAACAACAAAAGAACGCAAATGTTTTTTTTTTTTTAAAGAAAGATAAATAATCATCATATCAATATTAAATGATCATATACATACTCATATACTTCATAAAAACAACATAATCAACCATGTCCTTTGGGGCCCCACGAGGTTACATCAAAAATAGACATTACTAATCATCATCTCATAAGATATCAAAAAGGAACTATAAATGACAACATTAGATAAATACATACATAAATTCTATCACAAGATAAACCCCTGAGACATTTCATAGCCAATTAAAATTACAAAGTAGATAACTAAATTACATCATCTTTCAAATGTTACATCGTCCATCAAGTTACATCATGAATTCCAAACATGTGGGATGAATACAATATACAAGTTTATCAAAATACAAGGAGATCAACTAGAATAAATCTTCAACTGGATGAGACTGAAGCCACAAACACTGATGGGGAACCCAATGGTGTGCGGAGCACGTTCCACCCAACCACCCTCGTGCTAAGAGGTGACAGAGAAGTAACTCCAACCATGAATGACAACAAAAGTGCAACCATACAAAAAGTACCAATCATAGATTCATCCCACAATATGCCAATTAAAATGAGCAACCAATAACACCATATCACAATGTCGTAAAGATGCAAGATCATAAATAAAATATAAATGAGATCATACAATGCATGCTAAAGATGTATCAAAACAATAATGTTAAATCAATTTAAATCAATTCAAACAACAATCTAAATCAACTCCCATAACCCACTTCCAAAGGAACACAATAACACAAACACATGGGCAACTAGGGGAGAGTGTCATCACATAGTCCTACATGGGCTGTCCTGTGCTCTTCCTCCCAACTGGAGGTGCCAGTCCCATCTATGGCTGTCCTGTGCTCTTCCTCCCCACTGGAGGTGCCGGTCCATAGGGTGACTAATGCGGAGCCATAAACCTCTCAAGGGGACGAGGTTACGACCTTGCCGACCACGACCTTCTCAGCCTTCCATTAGCCTGCGGGAGCACTAATGAAGATGAGGCATCCATATTTTAAATCTTGTAATGATGTTACTACCCAACCCTCCTAAGTTAATTATTAGGTTATCACTTCTTTACTAACTCACTCGTGGGTTATCCTGAGCCCTTCCCCTTAAATGGGGCACCGAACCCCACAAGCAGCCACTCTCCCTAGAGACCCACCAAAAATAGGTGTTGTACCATGCAAATCATAATCATCAAAATATGACAACAAAAGCAATACAAGAGGCATAAACCATCTTGCAAATAAAAATACCATAAAAAAATCTTATAATTCAGTACACCCCATTAATAAAACATAACTCATTAGAAATCAAGGTGAAAAAGTATAAAACTCAACAAAATCATCATCCTCTGGAAGACTAAAGTGTTAACACAAACGGGTTCCCACATCAAGGAATTAACAGTGTCCCAAACCCAACAATGCAACAAGATTGAATTTCAAGAATAAATAATTAAAAGAGATAACCTATTTAATTCCAAAGTAGATTACAAAATAAATTTCATTCCTAAAATACAGTCATACTAAAAATAAATAAAAAATGCTGTTTTATTTTCGTAATGGATTTTTCTTTGCCAACAATATCCTTTCCAAGTTGTAATTTAACAAATGAATAAGACAGATTTCTTTCTATTTTACTAATATTTTCATTGTAAAAATTTTTGCTTTATTTTTAAATAGAAAAGAAATAGAATCTAAATGTGAACATCTATTTTCTAGATAACAGATAAATTACAGAAAATATAATTTTAATCAGAACAGAATAGAATATATTTACACATTTGTTTAACTAACCGTTAAATTACTAGAATATCTATTAAACAGAAATGAAACAGTATATATATATATATATCTTCATTTTAAATAACAGTGAAATTAATTAAATAATACTACAACCAGAATAAATAAATTAATCTATATATATATAAATATATATCTACAAACATATATATATACATATATATATACATATATATACATATATATATACATATATATATATCTAAATAAAAATCCGCACAGAAATTTTAATATATAGAAATCGCATATTAAAAATTATATACAAACATTAAAATTTAAATGGGGATTTAATCCCAAAACAAACGCCTTAAGCAAAGAGCCAGCCAGAGTCTGGACTACTTGGTGGACGTCGAGTGTCCATGATGCAGAGCCAGTCTTGGCTGCCTGGCTGATGTGGTGAATACTTGGTAGATCCCCACATAGCCTTATAAATATATAAATATAAAATCAAAATAAAAGCTGCATGAATAGTGCGATGGGAAAAGAAATATGCGGGTTTTCCAATAAAATTCAAATTTCCATTTCAAAGTTTTCATTTGTTTAAATATATATATATATATATATATATATATATATATATATATATATATATATATATATATATATATATGTTATATATATGTATATATATATATATATATATATATATAAATATGTGTATATATATATTTTCAGAGGTTTGAATATTACAGTAACAGAGAATTACTGTTCACATGAAATTCATTGTGCATGTTTGAAATAGAATGCTTTCTAAGGAAATATATATATATGAACCAGAAATTCGAGGGAAGGTAATTGTTTTCAAAACAACAACAAAATTTTTAAAACAAAATGAAATAACAGAATGTTGTTTAATTCCCAGATTTCAATTAAAACCCCTCTTTTTAAATAACCAGCCACAACCCAGAAACCCCAAAAATTTCATCAATCAAATAACAATCCCCAATTTCCTTTGATTAAACTATAACCCCAATAAATTTTCTTCCTATCATTATCTAATTTTCAACCCTGAATACAAATTTCATTTACAAACACAAATTCCTATTTTAACAGAAGATAAATAAATTAAAAGAAGGAACCTGGCGTCCTTCGCTTGCAGAAAATTGAAGAAGCTTTGATCCTCTTGCTGTACTAATTCCTTTGCTGCAAATCTTCCAGCAACAGATCCAAATCTTCCTTCCTCTTCACCAATTTCTCCAAAAATAGAAAAGAACTAAGGGTAGAAAAATGATTGGAAATAAAATTTCTCCAGCATTCCAAAAACCATCCCCTCAAACAAAGAAACTTCCCCTTAAAATCCATTCCCATGAATCCTTTCAATTTCCTCTTCCCGTGAATACCAGAGGGCACATTTCAAGAAATAAAACCAAATAATATTCAACCTTAATTCCCTTTTGATGCTTTTCCCATATTACATTTTCATTTTCATGCATTTAATTAAAACTAAATAAAATACAACATGAACTTTTATTTAAACAAATATATAAATATTCATCATCTCCACAATTCTTTATTAAATAATTCCTTATTAAAATCAACCATTGATAGACTCAAAATAAATGTAATGTTTTTTTATTATTTCTAATATTTATTCATTGCCATATTTAATTATTATTTTATGTTTTTATTTTATCAATTACTTAATTATTTAATTTACCACATAAGACCATCCACCACTTTAGACAAATCATAAAGTCATACAAAGACCAATGTAACTACACAAATGAATGTGACCAATATGCACAAACCATGAAGATACAAGACTGTTGACATCTTGGTATGGAGTTACTTTTCATGTCACCTCAAATATTCAACTTCCTGCCATTGGGTTGGTTCAATGCTCGCCCAGACCTACTGAAATAGGTGGAATCCAGTCTTATTCCTGCAAAGCCTGCATCCAACAAGGTGATATACAATATACATAAAATCAAAGCATTGTGAGGAGGATTCACAACGTAGTAGGGCGCTCGCGAACGAGTGATGCTACCTGTCCCCTCACCCAAAACATATAATCATATAAAGCATTATAATTTTACACCACATCATAAATTACTATTCTATAGTCTACTGCATTCCAAATAACTCCATCAAATGATCATAATAAAATGTCATCACAATATCCATGGCATCATAAGAGTATAGTAATAGTCTAAGCTACCACACATAATAGCAACAATATCAACCAAAATCACAGTGTGCCAAACAAAACCACACTGAATGTCAAAATCAAATAGTAGCATGAGGGGTATTACATTCTCCCCCCCTAAAATTTGGCTTACTCTTGGAAGCCAGTGAAAAGATAAGGATAAGAATCCCTGATACGAGAGGCATCCTCCCAAGTAGCTGAAGTCTCATCATTTGGGTCCCACTGAACCCGCACCTGATCAATCTCTCTGCCTCTGAGGGTAAGTCGCTGACGCTGAAGCATGGCCACGGGCTCGAGTGCTAGCTGCCCATCCTTGACCTGAAGAGCATTCCAATCCAAAACATGAGTAACATTAGGAAAATATGGTCTAAGAACAGAAACATGAAATACATCATGGATCCACGACAAACTGGGTGGCAAAGCTAAACAGTAAGCAACAGGTCCAATCCGCTCCAACACCTCAAAGGGTCCAACAAAATGAGGTGCAAGCTTCGAACCCTTTCCGTAACGAATTGGGCTCTTCCGCGGATGCACTTGAAGGAAAACCTGATCACCAACTGCAAACTGCCGATCAACTCTATGAGCGTCAGCATACTTCTTCTGTCTATCCTGAGCAGCTACAAGATGCTCCCGAATGCGAGACACCTACTGCTCCATATCTCTAAGCATCTCGGGCCCAAGAAGTACCCTGTCCTCCAATCGATCCCAACTCAGAGGAGTACGACAAGGATGACCATACAAAGCCTGAAAAGGAGCCATACCAATAGAGCTATGGTACCCATTGTTATATGCAAACTCAACCAAATACAGATAGTCCTCCCAATGTGATTGCTGATCCATGACATACATACGAAGCATATCCTCAAGCACCTGGTTAACTCTCTCAGTTTTTCCATCAGTCTCAGGATGATAAGCAAAATTGAAGTTCAATTTCGTTCCCAAAGACTGCTGCAAAGATGTCCACAATGCAGACGTGAATACCGGATCTCTGTTAGAAATGATCCTCTGCGGTATCCCATGCAATCTAACTATATCATTCATGAACACCTTAGCCACATAAGATGTCGTATATAACGATCGAATAGGATAAAAATGAGCTACCTTAGTCAATCTGTCCACTGTGACCATAATAGCATCATGCCGTCTAGATGACATAGGCAACCCAACAATGAAATCCATGGAAATAACATCCCATTTCCACTCCAGAACAAGGTGAGGCTGTAGTAATCCTGCTGGATGATGATGTTCAGCCTTCACTCTCTGACATTCAAGACATCGAGCCACAAAATCAGCGATATCCCGCTTCATTCCTGACCAAAAATAGAGCGAACGAAGATCCGCATACATTTTCTTAACTCCAGGATGAGCTGCGTAAGGCGCTCGATGACCTTCTGTCAAAATCAATGTACGAAGACCCTCCAAAGAAGGTACATACAACCATCTAGAGAAACGCAAAGCACCATCTGAATCTAGCAAATAACCAGCAAATTTCCCCTCCAAAGCTCTACCTGATTCTACCTCTGCTTTCACCTCTAAATACCAACTATCTGAAGGAAGGGCTGCAAGAATTTGACTCTTCAAATCCACCTCTAGAGACATTGCAGAAACCTCATGCCTACACCGACTTAGAGCGTCAGCCACCACATTTTCCTTACCCTGAATATACTTAACCTCAAAATCGTACTCACAAAAAAATTCCATCCACCTCCTCTGCCTTGCATTCAAATTCGGCTGAGTGAAGATGTATTGCAAACTTCGATGATCTGTATGCAACTCAAACCGATGCCCTAAAAAAAAGTGCCTCCATCTCACAAGAGCATGAACCACTACAGCCAATTCAAGGTCATGTGTGGGATAATTGAGTTCATGATCTTTTAACTTTCGAGATTCATAGGCAATCACTCTCCCATCCTGCATCAACACAGCTCCAAGACCCTCCAATGAAGCATCAGTACAAACCAAAAAATCACCTGAAGGATCCGGCACTGCCAAAATTGGAGCACTAGTCAGTGTCTTCTTAAGGGTTTGGAACGCCAACTGACACTGCTCTGACCAAAGAAATTTCTTTCCCTTCCACTGAAGTGAAGTGATAGGATGTGCAATCCTCGAGAAGCCCTAAACGTACCGCCAATAATACCCCGCTAGTCACATGAAACTGCAAATTTCTGAGACATTAGTGGGCATGGGCCAATCCATGATAGCCTAGATTTTAGCAGGATCAACATAAATTCCCTCTTCAAAAATCACATGGCCCAAATACTGAACTTCAGTCTTATAAAAGTCACACTTTTCCAAATTGGCATACAACTGATTGTCCCTTAAGCACTGCAAAACCTGCTTTAGGTGCACCTCATGCTCCTCCATAGACTTAGAATAAATCAAAATATCATCAAGAAACATGAGGATGAACCTATCCAAGAAAGTTTGAAATACCCCATTCATTAGACTCAAAGACTGAAGGTGCATTTGTCAACTCGAATGGCATCACTGTGAACTTGTAATGACCATACCGCGTACGAAATGTAGTTTTATGAATATCGGCCTCTGCTATCCGCAACTGATGATACCCTGATTTAAGGTCGATCTTGGAAAATACCTTCGCCCCTTTTATCTAATCAAAGAGATCATCAATCCTGGGAAGGGGATAACGATTCTTTACTGTTACCTTGTTCAATTGTCGGTAATCGATACAAAGGTGGAGAGACCCATCCTTCTTTTTGATGAAAATCACTGGTGCTCCCCACGGAGAGACACTCGGGCAGATAAACCCCTTAGCTAACAATTCTTCTAACTGCAGACGAAGCTCTTGGAGCTCTTGAGTGGTCATCCTATAAGGAGCCCAAGAAATAGGCTCAGCCCCAGGCACCAAATCAATCCTAAAATCCACCTCTTGCTTAGGAGGCATACCTGGTATCTCACTAGGGAAGACATCAGAAAATTCTACAAGAAGAGGGTAATCATTCAAAGACACCTCCTGACTATCCTCTGACTCAAGGTCAATAACCGATACAGCAAAGAGCTGACAACCCTGACGAAAACACCTTTTTAACTGCATAGCTAAAATCATTTTCAAAGAGACAGGCCTTTAAACACCCACAATTTCCACCTCTTTACCAGAATCATCCACACACCGCACTGCCTTATGGCGGCAATCAATCAAAGCACGATGTGAGCTTAGCCAATCCATGCCCAAGACTACATCATAAGAACCAAGTGGAAGAATTCTGAGATCCACCTTAGTCGACATTGCCCCTAACTCTAACCTACAACCTTGGACAAGCTTCTCGACCTCCACCTTAGATCCCGAAGCTAACTCAACCTGCCACTTTTTGCTTTGCTTTATTGCCCCCAGTTTACATCACTCAACAACTAAAGGAGAGATAAAAGAATCAGATGCACTAGAATCAAATAGTACTGAAATGTTAAACTTATGTAATGAACCTGTAGTTTCAATGGCGGTGCTCTGATGATCCGCCTGCTGATTATCCACTGTTGCGAAGACTCAGTGAGATCTCCCTGCATCTGCTACTATCGGCTCAGACAACACTGGTTTCTGACTAAACTCTGAAGCACTCTTTTGAGGACACATCCTAGCAATATGCCCTTGCTGCCCACAAGAGAAACATCCAGAACCTCGACCAAAACCTCTTCCCTCGGATGGAGCATTCAATTGCTGGAAACTCCCACGACTAGGTGCAGACTGAAAACTCAGTGCGGGTTGTCCCGAACTTGTACGGTTTCAGTTCTGATCCTTGCGAAACTGAAATTGACCACCTTGCTGGGAAGTAGCATTCTTGTGCTTCGGTTGAGACTGCTATTGCTGACCCCCTCTTGAAGGCCCAAAACAACTCTTAGAAGGTCCTGCTGACTGAGTCTGACCACCTTGCGAAACAGCTCTAGGAGCGGGCACACTACCAATTTGTACTCCTACATGACCACCCAAAGCCATGGCCAAGTTTTCCTCTACCAAACAAGCCTTCTCGACAACAACTTACATGGTCTTAGGTTCAAAGACCCTTACACCACCACTGATGCATGCGTTCAAACCTCGAACAAAGTGCTGAACCAACATCCCTTCATCATGGCTAATCCCTGCATACTGCTTTAGCTCATAGAAGCAGCGTTCATACTGCTCCACTGACATTTCCATTTGCTTAAGATCATGAAATTCATCTGCCCTACGCTGCCTCCAATGATCTGAGAGGAAGCGAGCCCTGAACCTTTCCAAGAAAAATTCCCAAGTGACCATACTAATATCCATATGCAACTTTTGTTCCTCAAGCTGCCACCAAGTGGACGTGAAACCCCGCAAATGCATAACAACACATCGAGCCTTGGTATTACTACCATAAGGGTGCATTGCGAAGCATCGACCCCAATCAATTAACTAGGTCTCAGCTTCCAACCCTCCTCCAGAGCCATCGAAGGTAGGTGGATGAGCTCTCATTAAATCCCTCATATGACCAGCTAATAAAGCATCCTGATCAACTGAAACTCCCCTGTGCCTTCGAGACCTTTCTCTTTCTCTCTCAACCGGCTGATCCCCATTAGGTCTAGGACCCAATCTATCAAGAAGCTCACCCAACAGGTGCTGCAACTATCCATCCAACCCTGGCTGTTCCGGATTTGGTCCACCACCTGACGGATTGTTCTAAGAATTCTGCTGCTCCTCAGACTTAGGACCGTGATAACTTGGTGGTGAAGGATTCAGTTGATTGGCCCCACGGCCACCACCTTGGCCTCTTCCTCGGCCTCTACCTCTACCTCTACCTCTGCCTCTAGGCATGCTTCTGCACAACAAGACAAAGGTACACATGAGCTCAAGAGCCAACACGCAAAGGTTACCTAGTGGACATAACTACCTAGAGACCCCAGCATCTGCAACCTTGGCTCTGATACCAAGTTGTAACGCTTGCCGTGCAAGCCCCAAAGAACGAACAACAAAAGAACGCAAATATTTTTTTTTTTTAAAAAGAAAGATAAATAATCATCATATCAATATTAAATGATCATATACATACTCATATACTTCATACAAACAACATAATCAACCATGTCCTTTGGGGCCACACAAGGTTACATCGAAAATAGACATTACTAATCATCATCTCATAAGATATCAAAAAGGAACTATAAATGACAACATTAGATAAATACATACATAAATTCTATCACAAGATAAACCCATCAGACATTTCATAGCCAATTAAAATTACAAAGTAGATAACTACATTACATCATCTTTCAAATGTTACATCGTCCATCAAGTTACATCATGAATCCCAAACATGTGGGATGAATACAATATACAAGTTTATCAAAATACAAGGAGATCAACTGGAATAAATCTTCAACTGGATGAGACTGAAGCCACGAATGCTGATGGGGAACCCAACGGTGTGCAGAGCACGTTCTACCTGACCACCCCCGTGCTAAGAGGTGACAGAGAAGTAACTCCGACCAAGAATGACAACAAAAGTACAACCATACAAAAAGTACCAATCATAGATTCATCCCACAATATGCCAATTAAAATGAGCAACCAATAACACCATATCACAATGTCATAAAGATGCAAGATCGTAAATAAAATATAAATGAGATCATACAACATATGCTAAAGATGTATCAAAACAATAATCTTAAATCAATTTAAATCAATTCAAACAACAATCTAAATCAACTCCCATAACCCACTTCCAGAGGAACATAATAACACAAACACATGGGCAACTAGGGGAGAGTGTCATCGCATAGTCCTACATGGGCTGTCCTATGTTCTTCCTCCCAACTGGAGGCGCTGGTCGATAGGGTGACTAATGCGGAGCCATAAACCTCTCGAGGGGATGAGGTTACGACCTTGCCGACCACGGCCTTCTCAGCCTTCCATTAGCCTATGAGAGCACTAATGAAGATGAGGCATCCATATTTTAAATCTTGTAATGATGTTACTACCCAACCCTCCTAAGTTAATTATTAGGTTATCACTTGTTTACTAACTCACTCGTGGGTTATCCTGAGCCCTTCCCCTTAAACGGGGCGCTGGCCCCCACGAGGAGCCACTCTCCCTACAGACCCACCAAAAATAGGGGTTGTACCATGCCAATCATAATCATCAAAATATGACAACAAAAGCAATACACGAGGCATAAACCATCTTGCAAATAAAAATACCATAACAAAATCTCATAATTCGGTACACCCCATTAATAAAACATAACTCATTAGAAATCAAGGTGAAAAAGTATAAAACTCAACAAAATCATCATCCTCTCTGAAGATCTAAAGTGTTAAGCTACAAACGGGTCTCCCACACTCATATCACAATTAAGAAAACCTAAACCCAATAATGCAACAAGATTGAATTCCCCAAGAATAAATAATTGTAAGATAATCCTATTTAATCTAAAAAGTAGATTACAAAATAAATTTCATTCCTAAAATACAGTCATACTAAAAATAAATAAAAAATGCTGTTTTATTTTCGTAATGGATTTTTCTTTGCCAACAATATCCTTTCCAAGTTGTAATTTAACAAATCAATAAGACAGATTTCTTTCTATTTTACTAATATTTTCATTGTAAAAATTTCTGCTTTATTTTTAAATAGAAAAGAAACAAAATCTAAATGTGAACATCTATTTTCTAGATAACAGATAAATTACAGAAAATATAATTTTAATCAGAACAGAATAGAATATATTTACACATTTGTTTAACTAACCGTTAAATTACTAGAATATCTATTAAATGTAGTTTAAAAACAAAGAGCATATATATATTCTTTAAATAACAAAGGAATTAAATTAAATAATACCCAACTAGAATAAATAATTAATCTATATATATATATAAATATATGTTCAAACATATATATATATACATATATATATATCTTAAATAGTAATCCATTGCAAATTTTAATATATGGAAATCACATATTAAAATTATATATACAAACATAAAATTTAAATGTAGATTTTAATCCCAAAAATGTATAGCAAAACCCTCACAAAATTATGTAAGTATTCTACTGACTGCACATCTAAGTTAGCTCGAAGGACTCACTGCGGGATGCCCAGATCAAGTCTACCTGCATCGGGATTTCAGACGGGACTTCTCAATTAAAGGTAAATAAAGTCTGGTGACTTGCCGAGGTCATTCCCCCATTATCCTTATAAAATATATAAATATAAAATGTGGAAAACAAACCCATGAATAGTGCCAATGGAAAGAAATAACACAAAAGTTTCTCATGAATTGAATTTCATCCAAAGTTTTCTTATTTTTAAAGGAAGATATATATATAGAATATACATATATATATATATATATATATATATATATATATATATATATATATATATATATATATATATATATATATATATATATATATATATATATATAAAATATAGTGTATATATATTCCATAGAGGTTCACATTACAAGAATAGTATAGGGACTTACTATACACATGCAATTCAACGGCATGTTTCTGAAACAAATTGCTTATGGAGCAGATATATATATTGAACCAAAGAATTGAGAGGAAATGCAATTAGTTTTCTAAAACAATAATATTTTTTTTAAAACAAAATGAAATAATTATAATTATTCTAATTCCCCAAATTGCAATAAAACCTTTTTATTTTAAAATAAGAACTGCCGTCCTAGAAACCCCAAAAATTTCATCAATCAAATAACAATCCCCAATTTCCTTTGATTAAACTGTAACCGCAATAAATTTTCTTCCTATCATTATCTAATTTTCAACCCTAAATACAAATTTCATTTACAAACACAAATTCCTATTTTAACAGAAGATAAATAAATTAAAAGAAGGAACCTGGCGTCCTTCGCTTGTAGAAAATTGAAGAAGCTTTGATTTTCTTGCTGTACTAATTCCTTTGCTGCAAATCTTCTAGCAACAGATCCAAATCTTCCTTCCTCTTCACCAATTTCTCCAAAAACAGAAAAGAACTAAGGGCAGAAAAATGATTGGAAATAAAATTTCTCCAGCATTCCAAAAACCATCCCCTCAAACAAAGAAACTTCCCCTTAAAATCCATTCCCATGAATCCTTTCAATTTCCTCTTCCCGTGAATACCAGAGGGCACATTTCAAGAAATAAAACCAAATAATATTCAACCTTAATTCCCTTTTGATGCTTTTCCCATATTACATTTTCATTTTCATGCATTTAATTAAAACTAAATAAAATACAACATGAACTTTTATTTAAACAAATATATAAATATTCATCATCTCCACAATTCTTTATTAAATAATTACTTATTAAAATCAACCATTGAGAGACTCAAAATAAATGTAATGTTTTTTTTATTATTTCTAATATTTATTCATTGCCATATTTAATTATTATTTTATGTTTTTATTTTATCAATTACTTAATTATTTAATTTACCACATAAGACCATCCACCACTTTAGACAAATCATAAAATCATACAAAGACCAATGTAACTACACAAATGAATGTGACCAATATGCACAAACCATGAAGATACAAGACTGTTGACATCTTGGTATGGAGTTACTTTTCATGTCACCTCAAATATTCAACTTCCTACCGTTGGGTTGGTTCAATGCTCGCCCAGACCTACCGAAATAGGTGGAATTGAGTGTTATTCCTGCAAAGCCTGCATCCAACAAGGTGATATACAATATACATAAAATCAAAGCATTGTGAGGAGGATTCACAACGTAGCAGGGCGCTCGCAAACGAGTGATGCTACCTGTCCCCTCACCCAAAACATATCATCATATAAAGCATTATAATGTTACACCACATCATAAATTACTATTCTATAGTCTACTGCATTCCAAATAACTGCATCAAATGATCATAATAAAATGTCATCACAATATCCATGGCATCATAAGAGTATAGTAATAGTCTAAGCTACCACACATAATAGCAACAGTATCAACCAAAATCACAATGTGCCAAACAAAACCACAGTGAATGTCAAAATCAAATAGTAGCATGAGGGGTATTACATCAACATGAAGTATGGCATACATTACATCAACAAGAATTTGCAAGGGGTGGAACTCAACTATACAGTGATAGAAAACGATATGTTGGTAGTAATTGGTGCACTCAATAAGTTCAAAAATTATATACAGGCTATTCAATGTTCATGCATGCACTAATCATGCAACAATAAGGTATTTCATGAGAAAACTAGTGGTTGGAGGAATACTAGTTAGATGGCTATTCTTGCTATAATAATTTGGTATCACAATTGTTGACAAGCAAGGAAAAGACAATGTAGTTGCATAATTTCTATCTAGACTACCAACCAAATCAAAAGAAGATGTTGTTGATGACTCTTTCCTAGATGAGCACTTGTTTCCTTTATCTCTACACACACCTTGGTATGCAAATATTTCCAATTATCTTGTAGCAAGAAAAACACCACCACACTTCTCACCTAGAGAAAAGAGACAATTATTTCACAAGAGTTTTCCATACTCCTCGATAGTTGGCCATCTATTACACATAGGCCCAAATAATATAATGCAAATATGCACCCTTTGAGCCTAGCATGATCAACCCTATGGGGGAAAATTTGTAGCAAAGAGGACAAGACTTAAGATTCTCAATTTTGGCTATTATTTGCCAACTCTTCATAAGGATGTAGTGAAGTATAGAAGGGGTTGTGATAGGTGTTAGAGAATGGGAAGGCCAACAAAAAATAGATGAAATGCCATTGCAACAATATTTGGTAGTAACACTATTTGATAAATGGAGAATAGACTTCATTGGCCCCATAATCACCAAAATCAAACAATAAAGAGTACATATTGGTTTGCATAGACTACCTTACAAAGTGGGAATAATTTAAGGTTTTGTAGTTTACAAGAAATGGGAATGTGAAAAAATTTATATGAAGACATATTCACAAGGTATGGAGTCCCAAGAGAAATTTTCACAAACCAAGGACCCCAGTTTACATCTGATATGATCAAAAAGTTAGTTCAAGAGCATGAAATTGGACATAAGAAGTCCTCACCTTACCACCCGCAAGCTAATGGATAGGTGGAAGTCACAAATAGGGAGATTGAGAATGTTATAACCAAATAATACAAATTCATAGAAAAGATTGGGCAGCTAGGTTGCTTAAGGTAGTTTGGGCCTAGAAAACAACTTGGAAAAGTACAACAGGGATTACACCATGTGAGCTAGTGTATAGCAAGAAAGAAGTTCTTCCTATATAATTTTAGTACAAAACATTAAGGATGAGAGTAACATTCGGAATGGACTTGAAAACAACATAAAAGGAGAGACTACATAACTTGAATACACTTGATGAAGTTAGAATGGAATCCATTCACCACACTAAAGTTGTCCAAAATCAAAGAAATAGATGACATGATCAATTTATCAATTCAAAAGAATTCAATGCATGAGATTGAGATTTGATTTATCACTATAGACCTATACAAGGACTACAAAGGAAAGTTATATAAAAGATGGCTAGGCCCATGTGAGATACAATAGGTGTTTTTTAATGGGGCAATCCAATTGTAGACAACTGATAACGTTAGATTCTCATTACTAGTTAATGGAGACTGGCTTAAGCTTTATCAAAGGTCATTACAAAAGTAATATTTCCTTCTTTCATTAATTAAAAAAACTATGATTACGAAGATGATGAAGGTACGAATCGCATTGCATGGTGCTCGTACTCCGACGCAAAAGTCTTCACGAGATCAGCAGCATAAGTTCATCAATCAGAAGTTAGTTAGTGAGATGCTGGATAATCACCCACCATTATTCTCACAAGAAGAATCATAATAAAAATCTACATGATACATCACCTTACACAAAGGACAATAAAAATATTCATTTTATTTCAGACAATCAAAAGGACCTATAGCTCACTTAAAGGAGAAAAAAATTAGAATGAGACCTTATTATCGGGCTACGCCAAAGCAATGAATAGCCAATATTAATTTTAAAAATTCATTACCTCCAAATTATTTGTCTGTGTAATATTACCATAATTATATTCCTCTATATATGTTAGTAACTTCCTTTACATCTTATTATTATTTCATCTATGGTATTCTTTCACTTGCTCAAGCATTTAAAATTCTGAATTCTTTCTTTATTTTGGTATGCACCATAAGCAATTCATTTCCATTCCACTCATCCTTCAGAGCATATCACAAAACTTCCATACTATTATCATCCACCAGTGCCATGCATGGTAAATTAATTCAAGCATTCAATTTGTTGCAAGCAAATGTCAATTTCTTACATGAGCTAAGTTTCAACTCAACACATTTCTACAAGTACATACCTTAATTTACCATAGTTGACATAGTTATTTTTTTTAGATTGCATGTTTATATATTAATTCTTGCATGTTTCATATCTATTATGATATTTCCACATCATTACCTATCACCCTCCACCGAAAACCATCAAATTAAGTGTGGACACTTAATACCATTAGTTAGGGAGAGGGGTACTTTCCTTATTTTCATAAACTTTTCTCAATTAAATCTTTCACCTTTAAACTTTTAGAGGGGTACAAGCTTAAAATGAAAGAAAAGGTTAAGAACCAACTACATTGAGAAAATAGAGTATAGTGGAATTGTGTATGGAAGTGGTGTAAAACTAGGACAGAGTAGAATTGAGGAGAATTGGAGAAAAGTTGAAGAACAAAGCATTATTAAGAAGAGTAGAACACTACCATGGGTAGTGACATGATTCAAAGGGAGCCTTCAACACACAACCAGTTATTGGAGGATAGGTTATGTTTTTATGTCTTCCAATGGTTTGGTTGGATGGAGTAGTTCTTGAAATTAATAGAGTTCAATGAACCCATGACATGGTAGTTCGCTTCGACTTTGCAAAATAATGAAACCATCATGCAAGGATTAAGAGTGGATTCTTCTAAGGCTACCGTAGCTTAGGTATCAGGTCTACCACAAGAGAGAGAAGAATTCCCAATGAGGGTAGATGTTATCACTTCCAGGAACGATTGATGTCAACTAGACGAGAACCTAGACTCATCATCCCAAGGTATAAAACAATTATCCATACCCTAGATCTAGGCACCATAGCTACTTATAAATTCAAATACCTAACATGTGATGGTAGTTAGTCTTCACTTTATATAGTAATTTTGTTGCTTAGCTATTTTCAGAAGACCATAGGAATATTCCAAAAATTACGCTGGCAACCAAAGAAAGAATGTAAGCTCGGTTAGTAGAAAAATAGAAAAATTAATGATGCTAAAGAGTTTACGGTATTTTTTTCAAGGTTACATTATCGGGTAAAGCAGTTTGAGAAATACCTATGCTCTTGCCATTTCTGAAAGTCATGGCATTAATGACATCCTTATGGAACCTAATGAAGAAAATAGGGGACACTAAAAAAATATCAAAAACCTTGTTGCAGAGAGGGAATTAACCTTTGGCTCCCATGCTGCTTCACCTATCCATAGCATGGGGGAGCCAAAGAAGAAATATTTGTAAGAAACTGAGCCTAAAGCCTAGTGTGTATGAATGCAAATTTCAAGGAAGCAGTCAAAGAAATAATTCCACCAGCAACCGCAAAATTTAAAAGGAAAATGAATATTCTTCAACCGCTGCTGTAAGAAGGTTGAAGCAAAAACCATATGCCCACCAATTTGGGAAAGAGGAAAGGCACTGATAATAATTCAATGTCGGCAGTGCTAGATGCCAGGATACTTATATATCCATATAATTGTGTATGGATTTCTCTCATAGGAATGCAGCTACCAGTCAAACAAGCATCACATTATATTAGCACCTTTAAATCTGATTCAAGGGATGTAAATTTTACAAAGAAAAGAAGAAAAATAACCCCACAAAGTCCTAATAGTGAGGGCTATGAATATACCATGGGAGATGATGATCTTTTTTTGGAAAAGGATGAAGATTTTTTTGTTGAGGAAATAATTATTAAGAAGGAATTACAAGAAGAACTTGAAAGGATAAAGTAGCTAGAAGAATTGGTGAATACATATAAGAAAAAGCATAGTGAAAGGGACATAAAATCAAAAAGATTAGAGAAAATACATACATTTGGGCATGGGTATGATTTGTGGAAAAAAACCAAGGAATTCTCTCAACAAAGGAAAGATTAGGAGAAGGAAAAATTAGACATCATACCTAACCACACTAGGGCCCTTGAGAAATATGAAACAAAAATGAAGAGATTGACTGGAAAAACTGATGAAATAGTAGATAAAGTTGCATAAATACTTAAATGCAGACCTCTTGCAAGGGTATATGAATTATATTTATAGGAAAAGTACTTATGTAACTTCCAATTCAGTCAGTTAATCAGTGGCTTGCCAATTTCTTTGAATAAGAAATTTGTGTTTCTAGAAATTTTCTCTACTTCTACACCAAAGATGAAATATCAACAATGTGAATTTTACTTGCATAATCTTTCTCTACCAAATGATAAGAAATGGAATCCATTAATATTTGTGAGAGATTTGTAGGTTAGAGAATTAGTGTCTTATTTCAAGAATGAACAACAAAGGGGTGAGATAATGTAGGACTATATTGAAAGAGAAAAATCTATTTCTCTACATATCTATAAAGAGACAAAGGATCCCAGTGCAGTTGTAGAAGAATTGATAGATGTCTTGAAGAATAAAGGTGTAGGTGAAAAAATAATGAAAAAATTAGAGAAAATGACTATGTCAACATGCAACAACTAGCTCCAAGATTCATCCATAGTGCCTTAAATTTTGTATAAGAAAGATGGACAGAGTTAACTCCTAAATTATGAAAGAGGGAACCACAATCCTTATACAACTTTGTAGCCATGCTTGAAAGATCTCAAAGATAGTTGACTCAAATTGTTCAAACTTACCTTTCATCCACCCATGCTTCTTTATCCAATACCACATTAGACAAGGGAAAGCATGGAAAATAAGAAGAGGCAAAATATGTCAAATGGGCAAGGCTTTCATATTGTGGGGGTTAGTACTTGAGATGGATAAAATGAGTGGATGTAGTTGCAGATTTCAAAGAGATGGCTTTACAGTACAACCTCTACCATTGAATGAATGCTTAACGACAACCATTTTTCTAGTTGGAAGGAATGATGAGACTAATTAATGGATAGTTTTCTTTTGCTTAGTTCATACTTTTTAGACATTTCAAGCTATTTATTTCATATGCATTCCTGAACTTATATATATGTTATATCCTTCATGCAATTGAAACTAGATTTTGATGTATGTAAATGTGATTAATATGTTAGTATTTTCATGGATAAATGTGTGAATATGTATGATATTTCATATGAACCTATGTTTCATTCATGGTTATTAATGGCATGTATATGCTAGATGAAACTAACTATTTACAACCAATAACTCATAGCAACTAGAGCACTGAGCCTGCAACCAAAGGATTGTCACCAATAAGGGAGAGTCTAGATTGATGAACACATAATTGTTCTAGAATGAATGAAGGTGATCATTTACAAGGCTAAATTGTGAGTCACCAAGGAAATAAATAAACATGAGAAATGAACAAGGGGTCAATACAGTTATGCTCGTGACATGACAATTTGACTATGTATCTATCAAAACCCTTTGAGAAAGAATCTTGCTTCAAATTCCTTTTCATTTTCATTTTAATTACATTTTAATTAGAAAAGAATTGTTCATCTACTATTCTTAAGGAGAGTGGACACTAACATTTAGCATTCTATTTTAATTTCAATTGTAAGTCATTACGCAAATAAATATCTTCTCATGCCTATATCTGGTGATGGATGGTGAAAGAGTAAATCTAGTTAG
>VDFB02018393.1:0-24983 GCA_007258455.2 Sequoia sempervirens
AACTTTGCTTTGCCAACAAATTGTTGACATAACTGACATTTATGTACCCACTCATATGCATCGCGGAACATAGTCGGCCAAAAGAACTGAGCCCGCAAGATTTTAAAAGCTGTTACCTTTGATGAAAAGTGACCACCGCATGCTTGATTATGGAAAGCTTCCAGCAAGCGTCGTTGTTGATCTTTGGTAACACACAACAAGAATGTTCCGTCAAGGCCCTTCTTGTACAAAACATTGCTGATGATTATATAATTCTGCGCTTTCAGCTTAAGCGTTCTCCTTTGTTGCTTGTTCAGGTGAATTGGACAATCACCGTATGTGAGGTAATACCATATCTCAGTAAACCATTCTCCCGAAGACTCGATCAGCAAGACCATTGGAAGGTCTTCTTTAACTTCAGGTTCAATCTCGGGTATCCCCTTAGCTTGAAGTTTCTTATCACCATCTTCCGCCATCAACTGACAAAGGCCTCTCCCGCGAACGAGCTTGGTCGGCTTGATCTCCAAGTCATACTCTTGAACCTTTGCGATCCAGTTTCCTCTTTTGGAGCCCATCTCCTGTTGAGTTAACACGCTCTTCACTGCTGGATCTGTGACATACACAACGGTGTGAGAATTTAGGATATAAAATCTGAAATTCTTTATAGCTCGAACCACCGCATAGGCATTCTTTTCAATCTGAGAGTATCTTGATTCGCTGTCTTTGAAACTACAGCTCATGAAAGCTATTGGAGATTCAGTTTCTTCATTTAACTTTTGTGTCAGAATGGCAGACATAGTATGCTCTGATGCATAACAATAAAGGATAAATTCCTTTTCAAAATCAGGACGAACTAGCACTGGAGCTCGACTGATGGCTTCTTTTATCGCTACGAACGCCTTCTTTCCTTCTTCCGTCCACTTAAAAACTGTCTTCTTCTTCATCATAGCAGATATATCTTTAGTCAACTCAGAAAAATCTGGTACAAATCTTCGTATGAAATTTACCTTACCAAAGAAAGAGTGTACCCCTGTTCTGCTTGTTGGAAGAGACAAACTTCGGATAGCTTCGACCCGACTTGGGTCAATTCGAGTCCCTTCTTTGGAGACGATGTGGCCAAGCAACTTGCCCTCCGTCACCGCGAAGATAGACTTCTTGGGATTTAATGATATTTTATGATATCTGCATCTCTCGAAGACCTTCCCTAGATCTGAAAAGTGATCTTGTCGTGTCTTCGAGAAAACAGTGAGGTCGTCAAGATAGACAACTATTACTTTATTCTTCAAATCACCAAATGCCAAATCCATGGCCCTTTGAAATGTAGCACCGGCGTTGATGAGGCCAAAGGGCATTCTTTCATATGCGAACGTACCCCACGGGGTTGTGAATGCCGTCTTAAATTGATCTTCCTCAGCCACCGCTATTTGATTATAACCAGAAAAACCGTCCAATAAAGACAGCATCTCTGAACCGGTAACCGTCTGTAAAGTGTGCTCCATGATTGGCAAAGGATAATTATCCTTGAGCGATGATTGATTCAGGTTCCTGAAATCGACGCAAATTCTGATTTCTCCGTTCTTCTTGCGCACAGGAACTATATTCGACACCCAAGTGGAATGATGAATGGGAAAGATGATCTTTGCATTCACCATCTTCTGAATCTCTGCGTAGATGGTGTCTTGAATCCGCGGATTGTAGTGTCTTTGCTTTTGCCTGAAGGGCTTTGCTTCAGGTCGAAGAGGAATTGTGTGAGACAATTCTCTTGGTGTAAAAACTTTTAAATCTTCATATGACCAGGCGAAGACATCTCGGTATTGCTGGAACAAAGAAATGAACTTCTCGCTCTCCTCTGCCGTGCAGCATGTACCTAAATTAACAAGCTTGGGCTTGTCAATTGTACCAATATTGACTTGTTGATATTCGGCAGAAGTTCTGTCACTTGAATTTCTCTGCTCTTGAATGTATCTGTCGTGCCTGTCAAAAATATTCTCCAAGGAAACCAACCCCTTGGGAATTTTATTTCCTTTCAACTGGATTATGCTGGATTCTGGTTCTTCTGGAACTTCTTTATCTTCAGCAATCTTTGGCGTATCAGAAACTTCTGTTATTGCTTCTCTGTGAGTAGATGAACTGCCTTCAAAGAACAATTCCTTGAAATTATCTCCCATAACAAGAAACTCCTTAATGTGTTCATCATCGTTAAAGACTTGCCAATTATCACAGTTGTCAGGTACAGCTGGCCTGTATATTAATTCAATGGCAAACGCATTCTGACGAAAGTCAGAATGTGGCATGAAAAGTGAAGCTGATACCGCGAGGGCATCTGCTCTGCTATTTTCCAGACGTGGAATGTACTTGATATCAAATGCTTCGAACCAATCTATTGCATTCCACACCCTATTTCTATAATGTCGAAGACGATCTGCTTTTACTCTGAATTGGTCTCTGACTTGCTTTACAACAAGCTCCGCATCACCTTCGACCTTAAGGTATTTGATACCCATATCTTTTGCATTCCTGAGACCTAGTAAAAGCGCCTCATATTCCGCCGTATTATTTGTACATTCAAATTGCAAGCGATATGCAAAAGGATACAGTTGTCCTTCAGGAGAAATTATCACGACTCCCGCTCCCGAACCAGCAGTGGAACAACTCCCATCGAACTGCAAAGCCCACAACTTAGGATCATCTGCTGATTTCTCTACGACGCATGCGACCTCTTGACCTTCTTCAGGAATCTCTGACAGCATGGCGTAAGTACCAAGACCCGTTTCTTGATATAGAATTTGAGCTTGAGGATCTTGAGACTTCACGACCGCAAATCGAGATTTGGGTTCTGGTTCCAGCTTGAAAGTTCCTTTCTTTAATGGAATGTTTGCAGAAGACCAATCCATCTGAATCTC
Source organism: Sequoia sempervirens (assembly GCA_007258455.2). NCBI lineage: Eukaryota > Viridiplantae > Streptophyta > Pinopsida > Cupressales > Cupressaceae > Sequoia > Sequoia sempervirens. Next base: position 2,883 of record VDFB02018393.1, read on the forward strand.
TCCACTGAGGTCTTTGCAAAAGCTTCTGCTTAATAGCATCCCGTAGCTTGCTGGAATGTCAGCTACTAGGATGGTCATCATGATTTTCTTTTCAGGACAAGCCGCCAACCTTACTTGAGCATCTTTTAATTGACCGACCAACGGCACCGACTTGGATTCCAGTGAATAGCATTTGTCCTTTGTCTTGGTACACGAAAGTCCTAGAGCATTCATCACTTGTAGAGGCATGACGTTGTCGGAAGCTCCGGAATCGATGATACAATTGCTCAATTTGTAACCTCCTATATATAGAGAAATATAGAAGGGCTTAGGCTTGTCTTCCGCCGGAACGGATGATTCGAGCAATGTGGGCTGCTTAGTAGGTCCTTTCTTCACGAACTTGAGAAGTCGGTCCACTTGCTCTGGATGATCTTGGAGATACTCTAACTGAGAAATCTGCACTTTGTTCTTCATTAATGAATCTACAATATCAAAATTTGCTGAGGACGAACCTTCAGCAACTGCTTTCATGTTCTCTTGAGAAGACTTAATATTTGAAGTAGAAGTTACTTCTCTTTCTTTGTCTTTTGATATCTTCAACCTCTCTTCTTCCTCTTCTTTGTGTGCCCTCAGATGTTGAGCTCTGGTAAACACAGGAGTCGTATGATTCTCAGGATTAACTGCAAGAGAGTACTGACAAATATCTTCTTCTTGTTCTTCAAAAACGGGTTCACTTTCAAAGTAGCCCGTTGCGGAGTCGCCATCGAAGTTGTCCGATTGAGGTAAGACAACATTCGAACTTGGAGTTGGAACGAAACTTGGTGCAGGTGCAGCTTCGGCATATCCCATTATCTCGTTCATTCTGACATTTTCAGGGCAAGATGTGCCGGCATGTTCAGTGGAATCATGAAAAGAGCAAAACACAGCATTTTGTGTATTGTCGGCCGCTTGCCTTGGTGGAGGTGGCCCTCGTGGCTTGTAATTGTTGTAAGGCTGAAAGTTATTCCTCCTTGGCTGATATGGCTGCTGAGGTTGATAAGGCTGCTGTGGTGCGGGTAAGGCAGGTGGTGGTGCAACTTGAGCAAGAGGCGTTGGCTGAAGTGGCAATTGCCTCTTGAGAATAGTTACTTCATTTGCAACCCTTTGAAGTAATGGATCAGCAGAACTTTGAACCAAAGGTCTAATAGCATCTCCTCTGATCTTTCCTGAAGTGATCATGTTGTCTTCAATTTCTATTGCACCTTGTTGTGCTTCTCCCAGTTCCGTCTCATGCGTCGATCTTATGATAAAGGCTATTTCTGATGGAAGTGCGTTGATGAAACTGCTTAACAGGATCTCAGGCGATGGATTGAGTGTATATGAAAGACGAGTAACCAGGCGGTTAAACCTTGCTACGAACTCTCTCATTGGTTCATTGTCTTCCTTCTTTGAATTGGAAAGTCGAGCGAACAACTGGTGGCTATCTTCAGCTGGTTTGAACCTCGCAAGAAACTTTTCAGTCATAGTATTCCAGTTGTTTATGCAACCAGGCTCCAAGTGATTGAACCATTCGGCAGCAGCTCCCGCGAGTGTCTCAACAAAGAGACGTACAACAACATCTTCATGACCTACATGCAAAACAGCGCAAGCCGTTGAAAAGGCTGAAAGATGATCATCAGGATGTTGACTTCCATCACCTTGGAAACGTGGAAAGTGCTTTCTTGACCCCTTAGGCAATTCGTGATTTGCTCCTAGGGCCAAAGGTCCAATATTATCACCCCAAGGCAGCGGGGGGCCTCTTCTTCGATTACGATTGTTGTTGGCATCGTTGTTGTGATTATCACCCATTGCTTCGAATTCTTCTTCTTCGAACACTGGAACGTCGTTGAACTCAGGAACTGTGTTGGATTCAGGTACTGTGTCGGATGACTCTCCAACTTCGGCAGGATGTGTATGTGGAAGGAAAGTATCTTCTCCTTGGAAGAGCGGATTTGTTCTTGTTCTCCTCCTTGTATAGACTATGTACGCCAGGATTGTCTAGTCCCACGCGGGTGGTGGCAAGACAGGTCTCTCGGCTGCAATATCGGCTTTCTCTTCCTCTTTGTCTAAAATAGCAGCAGCGTTTCTCCACTGAGCAGGGGTCTCCTTCTTCTCAAAGATGAAACTCCTCAGGCTGCTGATAATGTCCACTTGCTCTCCTTCAATTATCTGGAAACTTGGCTAGATAACTGGAGGTGTAAGATCAGGTTGTTGAACTGGAGCAGTAGGACGCCAGATGGTCATACCCGTGACATAAAGCCTAAGCTTTCTTTGTTGTTTAAAGCCTCGTGCCCCACGGCGGGCGCCAGAAAACTGTTGGCGTTTAAATTCGCACCTCTGGAATGCGGATTTGAAAACGGACAGCTATGCACAGATAAACTGCTCTTCAAATTAGGAGGGGAAGCTCCCTCTTGGCGATGGTGTTTGAAAGAAGGCAAACTAAAACTAAGTTGCCTATCTTTTTGGATCGAAAAACTAGAGCACAAAGTTTTTAAACCTGAAAGCCTTGCTAGCTGAGATTTTCTGATAAGAATTTCAACTACGACTAACCTAGACTAAAGACGTTCCTAACCTCTCAAGTAATGGCAGAGCAAGAGAAGTTAGAAATTAACAAGGTAGATTCTCTGACAAAAATACTTCAATAATCTTTCTTCCAACAAACACCTACACACTTCACTGTAAGCTGAAATAAAGATCATAAAAGCGTAACATAGATCACGGAAATCTGAGATTTTCGACCAAGGCAAAAGAGGCTCATGATTTTATTACTCAAATCTCTGAAACAAAACTCCCTTCTAACATGCCTTGAACAAGAAATTGCAGCTAAGGAGGCTTGCAAACTTATTCTTAACACAATAGAAAACAGCAATCTTACTAACACCTTGTTGGCTAAAGAGGCTCAACAATTTGCTTATCACAACACAAATGAACAATGCTTGAGCAACAAATAGAAGGCACAATAGGCTCAAAGTTTTGTTCTCACTAGCACGGTTAAAGAAACTAAATGAGCAAAGGCTCTTATTTATAGAGAAGCAGAGGAGTAGGGAACCCTAAAATCTCCTTGCTTTCACAATCTAGGGCTTGCTCAGCAAGCAAGCTTTATTACTAAATCTAGAAGGAAAACCTAAAAAAGCAGAAAAAGCGGGGGCCCGCCAGCTATTACATCTTATCTTCTTTCTATCCTCAAAAAAGAATGGATAAGGATTATTCCAAGAATAGAAAAGCGGAAAAGAAAGCTTCTAGAAAGCTGCTTTAAAGCTGATCATCAGCTAGGAAGTCGAGATTGTGTCGGTTAGGTGCATCTATACCATCAGCGACAAACACCGCTTTTCAAGAATATCTTCAGTATCTGCAATAGATCTCTGGAAATCTTCAATTTCATTGGCCGCTTTATTGAACTTTGCTGACATCATTGAAACATAACCTATCCTTCCACCAACTGGGCTGCAACTATGAACAACATTCTGGAACTGATTTTGTACTTCCTCAAGCCCGACGTAAGAACCATCCTCAAGACTGTACTGAGAGGGGATCTCTATGACAAATTCGCTGATGAAAAGGAGAGCTTCAACCACCCTTTGTCTGTAGGTGATGAATTCTTCAGATATTCTCTCATAAGTTTTAATTTTGAAAACATGACGCTCTCCCCAAGCAAGGATTTGCCTTTTGTACTCCTTTGAAACCGCTGAACCGTAGGCTGTGTCTAAATCAGCAATGATAATCTCATGCCTAGGTTTTACTTCAGCCAGTGTTTGTTCAAATCCCTGGATGCCTTGACGAAGTTCATGAGCGTTTTCTCTCAACTGGAACATCTGAGCCAAGATCTCCTTTCCTCTGACAATGAAGCTCTCGATCCTCTCCTGAGTCTCTTTCCCACATATGACCAGCTGTCTTAACTGATGATGATCAGCTGGTGTCTCTAAGACCTGGGGCAGCAACTGAGTTGTTTGTGAAGAACCACGAGCAAGGTTAGAAATAAAAAGCTTAAGCTGCTGATTTTCAGCCTTGAGGGCTGCCTTGTCTTCTCCGTCTTTTAGCACTCTTTCATGAAGGTTTTCAGATACAACTTTGAAGAGACTCAAATCTGCATGTCTGGTATTTCTACTGAGATTAGCCTTGACCATGACAAAATCATCCATGTTTACCTCATCCCTATTCTTATCTTCTGGGGGCACCGCAGTCTCTATGACAATCTCGTTATCGGGATTCCTATCAAAATGAACTTGCTTCTTTGCCTTCTTCTTAGGAGGTTCCTGATAAATGTTATCGAGATCATCAACACTCACTTGATATGAAGGTCTTCTCCTAACCCTTCCTAAGGAGTTCTCAAGCCAAGACACCGTAGTATCTTTACTAACTGCCTCAGGAGGTACTGCTGCAATCTCTTCATCATCTTCGATATCAAGATCAATATGAATTGGTGACGAACCTGTCAAAGGTACAGGGACATGTGTTGAAGGCGGCTCCTCTGCTTCATTATGAGGTATGGGCTTGTCAAGAGGAACTTCTGAATCAATTGTAGGCTGTTCCTGTATGACTATGCCTGAGAAATCCATCCTTCTTCTTACATTTTTATTCGATCTACTGCCTTTGATGCCATCTTGAGACTGACTTTTACCCTTTCCTTTTGACTGTGCTGTGGAAGAAGAGGGAATTATCCTTGGCGGCGCTGCTACTGGAATAGAGTTCTTCCTTTTAAGCACTAGGAAAACCTTACTATACTCCACAACTTGTTTTGTTCTGTCTTCAACTGAAAGAGATTCCTTGTTTGCCCAATTAACTTGTGGAAGAGGCTGATCCTTGATTCTTTTCTGAGTGTACATTGGTAGAAGCACATCTTCATCATCATCGGAGAGCCCTTCAATGTCTTCATTCAAACAGTCTTTCATCTGATGGAGAGTCAACCTGCTGTAACTACGCCTTCGCACTTCAAACTCATCTGCACAGTTAGCCCAAAAATCTTCAAGTGCGGGTATGTGATTGTAGTTCTTCTCCAACCGGGCAGCGTAGACACCATGAGGATCGAATGACCGCCTCTCACTGTAGGATTTTAGACCAAATTTATCTAACTCTTCTCCAATTGTCTTGGCCTCTGTAGCAGTCCTGCATGTATAAATACCCAACCCTAATGGAAAATGAAGAGAGGGTTTCTTTCTATTTCTCAAGACTGTATGAACACCGTGAGCTTGCCTCAAGAATTCCATGAAGATGACCTCATCTGACGGATACCTTGGCAACATGAGCGGGGCACCTGAATAACCATAAACCCTGAGATAGGTAAAGGTAGCAGCACCAGAGGTCCCGACCGCCCGCCATTGCTGCCTGCAACCGGCGAGATGCGGACGTAATTATTGTCTAAGTCAATTAATCGTATACCGGGTTAATGCCTCGTCTTTGTAGTGGTAATTTTGTGAATTCAACTGGGGATAATAATTATATATGTGTTGAACGCTCAATGACCCCTCGGTGTTCAATCCTCTGAATTGGCCTTGATAGGCCACCAAATAGACTAGATATGACACCATGTGGAATACATGAAACTGAAAATATTATGTTATTTGCTGATGTAGGCAGTCACTTATCAAAGTAGGCCAATCATAAAACTCAGTCTTTTTCATAATGTGAGGTATGGCATAAAACATCCAAGGTTGGAACTTGGTGGCATCTGCTGAACCAGTGACCCTGTTGAGCAAAGTGATGATGATAGCAACCTCGTCCTTGAACTCCCCTCGCCCGACATTCTTGGGCAATGTCTTATGTTTTTCTTTCATCCATCTCTGTGCAATCTTCTTGCTGTATTTGTCCTTATGCGTATTCCACATCTTTTCACATTCATCCCTCGAAAGAGTTACACTTTCAGGCCATGGGGGAATGGAAAAACACTTTCAACCATGTCAGGCTTTAGACTGCAAATCAACCTGCCATCTGCTGACTGGATCTCCCTAGTAGCCGGGTTGTAATGTTTAATGCAAGCGATTACGAACTCAAGGCTCTGAACTGATATAGGAATAGACGCTGCTGCGAGGAGTCCAGAATGACCCAGGTTCTTGATTGAAGTATTGCCTGCTCTCTCCAAGGGATATAGATCGAACACTGGCTTGATATGATGCAAGTCTGTCTCAGCTGTTTTGATGTAATTATGAAAGAGGGCTGATTCTGGCTTGAAGACATTAGGAGTGTATTCCATTTCAGAAAACTTGAAGAATGACTGTAAACTCGCCTTGGTTCAGACAAGTCTTGTGCAATTTCTATTTTTAGAATGCTGATTTTTATGCTTCGACGGACGAATTTTTTGAGAATTTTTCTGAGATATGGGTTTTGTTCAGAATATCAATGCAAGACAACCCAGATCGTCCGTTTTCGAAAATCTTGAACTTTGACTGAAAAAGCAGCAAACCCTAATTTCTTCAATTTTTCCCGAAAAAAGCTGGCATCTGGGTTTTGTTCAGAATATCATTAGAAATGGACCCAGTCGATTAGATTTGAAAAACCCTGACGTTTGATCGAAAAAGCAGCCAACCCCAGGTTTTTGAAAAAAGCTGCGATATGGGTTCTCTTCAGAAGACTGATTGGAAAGGACCCAGATGGTTGAAATTTGAATGCACTGAAGTTTTCACTGACATGCAAGATAAAAGCACTTGCTGCAACTTGATGAAGTTCTTGAAAAGTTCTTCAGAAGATAGAGGCAAAAAGACCCAGATGACTGAAAAATTGAAAGCCTTGGCTTTCTGCTTGAAAAACTTGATCTTCTGGAACAAAAAGCTTGAAAAAGCAAGGGTTTATGCTTGCTGGTCTGAAAAATCTGATGTAAAACCAGCAACTATGAATTCTTTAATCACAAAAATTTCTCAAACTTGCTGCTCCAACTTTCTCCACTGAAGGCAACCTGCAAAAATAATGAAAAACACATTGAAAAGAAGTGTTAAATAGACTTAGGGTTCGATTTTAGGTTTTGCTTTCTTTTCTGCTTTTATTTCAAAACCCTAAATCTTATCTTCTCAGTTTGGACGCCATCTTTTTCTTCTCACAATTTTGAAATTTTAGAAATCTTCAAAAATCTTCTAAGGTATGAAGATTTGGGCGCCTTTCTTCAAAAGGGGCGCTCAACTTCACCAGACTTGGTCAAAATTTCCACTTTTTCAACTTTTCTCCATTTTAACATGCCCCTTTGCCTCTGATTTCCCGTTGACAGATCAACCCGACAGACGAGCTGAGTGATTCACGGCGAAGCCTGACTGATTCTGAAAAAGACGTTCTGGAGGCACCTTTGGCTAAAAACTTGATTTCGACCTCCGAATTCACGGGAGGCTTTTCCTTCTAGGGGCGCCCAGTTTCTTCAGTGTTAGCCATTTTTCTAATTTCCAAGTTCTTCATTATCCTCTCTTCTACAGATGATTTCGTTAAATCTTGAGCTTTGGGCATCGGATTGCTGAATGTTTGTGCTCATCGCGAAGCTGACGGAGAATGAAGAGGGGGCTTCTGGAGACACGTTTGCCAAAAAGTGAACTTTCACCCTTCAAAAGGTTGGGCGCCTATCTTGACTGGGGGCGCCCAGTTTACTAACACTTAGTTTATTTTTCACCTTTTTCACCTTTGCTTTTAGATTTCTCTTTTCAACTGTCATCGGACCTTCTGTTCAGCCTTTTGAATCTGATGACTGCGAGCTCCGTTTGTCGTGCTAAATAGCTCACTGCGAAGCCAGTTGAATTCTGAAGACCTCCCGTTATAGCTTCGACTGCAAATTCCTCTGTTTGCACCCCTGAAAAGTTGGGCGCCTTTCTTCACTAGGGCGCCCAGTTTCTCCAGACTTAGAAAATTTCTCAATTTTTATCTTCAAGTTTCAGATCTTCATTTTATACCTTCCACTTTGACTTGAATTTGCCGGAGACTGGATTGTCGGATGTTCTGACGGGGATATCCATCGCGAATTTGACTGAACAGTGAACAACTTTCATTGGAGACCGTAACCCTAATTCCTTCATCTGATGCCCTAAAAAGGTGGGCGCCTTTCTTCAACAGCGGCGCCCACTTTCAGCAGTGTTAGAAAATTTCCAAGATTTTTCAATCTTCTTCCTCGTTCTTCGTGCATGTTCATCGTTTCACCTTCTGCCGGAAATTTGAATGCTGAAATGGACGCCTGGCAGTCGGATGACCTCCATTGATGACTTGAGAACTCCATATGCTTCAAAAGCTGAATAGACCCAGAGGGAAAAACTGATTATTTTAAGATTCTACCCACCAGCTCCCGACACGGACATATTTTGAGCCAACGACCGGCCGGTTCGTCGACCAACTTTCTATTTTAGAAATTTTCTATTTTAGAAAATTTTGCCGGGTATCCGTTCGAAGAAACCCGAAAACCCGAAAACTTTACTATTTAGAAAATTTCTAAAAATTTCCTAAAATTTAGGATGAAAAACTGAGATCTGGGTTTTGTAGGTTAAGCTGCTCTTAGCAGACCCAGATCGTCAGAATTTGAAAAATTTGTATTTTAACCCTCCATGCAAGACACGCACACCCAAATTTTGACTCTTTTCATTGTTTTGACAAGACTTTTACTCATTTCTTCAAAATGTCTAAGTGTAACAAAAATTTTAATTTTGGGGTACAACACATTTATAAAGAAACATTACGTAATCCAAGTAACGATTTCTATTACATAATCCCATGTAATGATAACATTTTTCCAATTACTATTTCCATTAAGATAGAGATACAAGATTACATATATAGCTTCCAAGAGCTTAATGAAACAAAGTACAAATGGTCCAGATGTCCCTTCCTGGGCATACATCCTCAAATTTCGGCTGCCAATTGTATGAGGGAGAGTATCACTCAAGCGTTTTCTACCAACCACGGACTTACTGCGATCTCCCGCACATCTACCTAACTAGTAAGATGGCCCTACCCTTCAACAAAGAGATTGGTTTGGTAACCTCATAATACTAGCCTTCTTGAGCATGGTGTTGTGTCCAACATAACTAGAGCTACCATACATTGGCTACAACCTACATGCATGACATTCCTAGCCTAGTTATGCAAACCTGGCTCACAGTGAACTAACAAGTGTAATCAGTGGCTACTTACACTACTTTGGCCAAAAATTTCATATATATATGTATACAATTGCTCAGTACTTCGAGAGTGGTTGTATGTTCACCCACCCCTTAGCTCGATTTGGTAAATGACCACATATACTTTTTTCAATCATAACATAATACCAACCCAAAAAGGTAATGTATAATCAAATGATCTAACTGACCAACTAGGCTACTCCCATCCATGCATTATCCTAATCCCAGGAATGACCACATTACCCACATAGCTTCTCATATCATCGGAAATTGACAATTTCAATATAACACTTCAATGCAATATCATTTCCCATACCCCATGATCCATTCCAAAAGTATAATCTCAACATTAAATGACTCCATTTCAAAAGTATGCAACATTAAATGACTCCATTTGGCCATATAGGTTAATCCCAACCCAATATAACTTCAATCAAAATGTAATGCAACAATCAAGTGATCATAACAATTACAAAACCTCTGTTTCAATATGACTCAAATATTCATATGTTTATAATGTTCACTAAATTCATATCTAATCTAAAGGACATTATTAGCTTGAGAGGAGTTTGTGCTTCTGCATCTATAAGTACTCTTCATATTACGGCTTTGGGTTGTCGGATCGTAAGTTCTCTTCTAGAATTTCATGAATAGGAATAGACTCTTAGTGAGGTATAAGACAATAGCATAATCAAAAAATACATTTTTCAACCCTATTATTGAATATCATTATAACAATCAAGTATACAGCCTAACCATAGGGAAAAGACTATTTTCCTACTTTCAAGGAAACAGGAGTAACCATTCAAGGATACACTATTAACATGGCTTGCAAAACATCAAATCCCATCAATGATGACATAATTTGTCTAACCTGTTATCACTCCCATGCATTACTAACATCATCATTCACGTAAGAAAATAGGTAACATGCAATCATCTCGATACAATATACATGTACCTTCTAGATGGTTTATTATAACTATGACATACAATTATGATGAACATAATAATTATATATATTAGTATCATACTAATATAATATCCAAAACAACTTATTTGATATTTCCAATCTAGCCATATTCACAAGCTTGCTCAACAACTATGGTAGGCAACTATAACTTGCTCAAGCACTTGCATTCATTCAATGAAAACATAGATTTTGTAATAGAAAGAATAATAGTAAGAAGACTAGCATGCCTAGAACTATAGCTCCCAACAAAGAAACTACCTTCTAAGCTTAATTCCTATGGTCACGCTTGCTGCTGCTTCTATAATCAGCCTATCTCCGATCATAGCCTCTATCCAATCTCCCAAACTCTCAACAAAACTACAAGCTCTCGAAGAAATCTATTTTTTCTCAAAATTGCACTCAACAATGGCTTGCTCAGAAAAACTACAGCAACAAACTCTAAAGAATAAATGAAAAGAATGAATGCCCAAAAGGCCAAGAGGCTGCCTCATACTAAAAATTGAGAAACTTACTGCTATAAACAAGCTCTACTATCCACCACCTTTTCTCTTCCAATTGCCACCTCTGAACAACATAAACCAACTTCTCCTCTACATGAGTTGACTAAGCAATATTGAGCACGTTTATTTACTTTGCTGGCAGTGAATAAACTCATTAAATTGACACATTACAAACCCAATCAAAAGAAGACTCTATTACCATGGCTGAATCGACTTAATTCGACTTTCTTTTACAAGTCAAAGTCATAGCAAAATGATAGCAAGATACACTATATTGACTTCCTTTTTGCATTATAATTGCTGTTATTTCATGCATTTACTGTTTGCAACTGCTGCGCCTCAACTTGGGCAATTGGGATGCAACCATAGCAGCAACTAATATCATGAAATCAAAAGCTTTTGAGTTGTTTTAGAACTCTGATCTATATGCCTTAATGGGCAATGCATCTTTATGCATTCAATGACTCAAACAAGAGTTTGAGTTATTTCAAAACTCATACTCTCTTTGCATTCTTATCGCCACCATGTGGCTTGCCAAGTCAGCCCATATCGGCCTCTCTTTGCATGGCTTAAATGCCATTCCCAACGCATTACTCAAGCTTAGCAATATATGCGATAGCTATTAATTCATTATATATATATACCCATTCAAAATTATAATATATAAATATATATTTTATATATATTTCACATACTATTATTATTCACAATATATTTAGTATAAATAATTATTAATATATAATGCATTTTTCGTTATAAATATAATGATCTATATGCATATGAGTGCTTATGTATATATTTATATTAAATACATATACAAGTATACATATCAATCAATCACACACATATTGTATTTCCACGCATGGGTATACGTAGGCATTTCTATCTACATATGCTCATACGTGCATATGACCATATGTGTGCGTCATTGACTATATACATACTTGCATATTTAAAATACATATATATATGTACCTATATGCACACCCATTCTCAACCTTAAAGCATTTCAAACTCATCAAAGATATTTAACACCATAACTAAAATTGACAAGACAATCACAGGGGAATCATAAGCAACAATCCCTAACATACCTATCAACGTAAAACCTATATCCAAGGTTTACTTACCGAATCCCAAACTGACTTTGACTCAACCTTAAAGCATTTCAAACTCATCAAAGATATTTAACACCATAACTCAAATTGACAAGACAATCACAGGGGAATCATAAGCAACAATCCCTAACATACCTATCAACGTAAAACCTATATCCAAGGTTTACTTACCAAATCCCAAACTGACTTTGACTCAACTTTCACCAAACTAGGATGTGAGTGTGTGATAGCTCAAATAGGCACATTAGGGGTTACCAAGCCAAACTCATCTCCTGAGTGATACTCCCCCTCTCTTCCCTGAGGGCTTGATTTTTTTTTTTTGCATCCAACTTAGTGCATCACAAAAGAAGTTAGCTGATAACATAGCATCCATATACATCATATGTTATTTTCATCTTCAAATCATTTAAAGTAATCATATTGCAATATATATTCATTCATTGCATTGCACATTCATTCATCACATTTTCCATCAAAATATACAAAACATAATCATGCATTAAAACATTTCGTAACCCCACAATGGGGTGTAACATATCAAGTCATAATTTACATTTAATATCATATTTACTCATAAAGGTAAATGAAATCTGGTAATTGAGAAACGAGGTGTAACACAAACAACCTTTTGTTCTCCAGAACTGTCACACAAGCATTGTGTGAGTACAATGTCCAACAATAAAGGTTTCATAGTCTTCAAGGAGTTACCATGCCACCATTCACAAATCCCATGACCAGCAATACATAACTCCCACGCCTATCACAGGAGGATTGTCTCAATCACAAATGGCGTCCCATTTCAAGACATTCTTTTCTACCATGTAAGCTCCAAAATATGAATATGATCAAGCTGCCAAAATCATCAAACTCTTCTAGGCAAGATTTCCAAACAAGATATTTTATAATATTTCCAATTATGTGCAAATTTGTCTTTGAAAGAGACTCGTGAATTAGAAAACCAAATCCTTGAATGCATTGTGAAATACCTAATCAATTTCTCCAACAAACATTAGCTTGGGTAGATCTTTCAATACCAGAGCCAATTTTCTCCAAGAGGGTTTTCGTCCTCACGAAGGTTGAGATGAACCGAGTCCAATCTCCAAAACCGCAAGGGCTTTCACACAAAAGGATAATAATCTTCAACATCAAATGAGCCCTTTCAAATGCCTTTTATACTTTTTCCCACTACGCTTCCGGAAAGCACCATTTAAAAATTCACTTTTTACTTTTAAACTCCATTTAAGCTCCAAAAAAGACTTTTTCATTAAAATAATGATAATTTGACACACAAGGTCACTATTTAATGCATCCATGATTTAAAATATTTCTCCCCCATTTCAACGAGCTATTATACCAAGGTGCAAATGAAATATTTCAATTAAATTTAAGCAACCTTAGTAAAGTAGTTAAAAATTATTCATTAATGCACTACCAAAATGCATCGGAATTGATTTCTGACTGCACTAGAGTGATCCTGATAATGAATAATGATAAACGAAGCCAACCAGACGACTTACTATAAATAGATGCCCTCTCCAAGATTCTTGGAGAGCACATCGGAAGTCAAAAATCACCCCAAAAAGTGGCATAAGTGTCCTCAAGACTGACTTAGCTCACTGGCAACATCAAATAACTCCTCTGACAATGTTGACACTCACTAAGAAGGTCAGTGTCAACTACAATGCAAGAGAACCCAAAAATGGGGACATTACAGAGAGTATGTTGTGAGGCTTCTCTTGTACATCGATGATCTTATCTTGATTGTTAGATCCGCTCAAGGGTTACAAGTGCACTTCTATGCCTTAGACCAATAACGCAAGGAAGTTGGTATGCAATTCAACACCAAAAGATGAAGATCATGATCTTCTCCAATGGGAGGAAGAAAAAGTAGCTCAACTGGGATACTTACAGCAAGAAGAGAATTTTGGGAGGATGAAGAGTGCCATATGCTTTGCAAAATAGAAGCAGGGAGGAATTATGGAACTAGAAAACTATGTGGATTCCTTTCCTTTTGGGCTTTTAGTTATTCCAGTATTTGTTTATGAATGTGAATTATGGGCTAGCAGCACTTAGCATTGAAATGGAAGAAAATAGAGAAAAATTCAAAAAAACATGATTACAAGCAGATTCAAACTGAAAACTTCAGTTTCTTATGAGATTCTTCTTGCTGAAATGGGTACCTTCCCTTTTGAGGCCATTGCTATGGTGCATCTCATACATTGTCTTAAAAAATCTGAATAGATGGAGACAAATAGATGGCCTAAGGCTGTCATCAAGAAGTCTTGAATGAGAGAAAGAATTCCTGAATGAAACAATTTGTCAAGTGGGTGAGCAAATGGGGCATTCACCTAAGCATGTGCCCAAATAATAAAAAAGAAATAAAGGCCTTTGTTATAGATAAATTTCACAAGTTCATGTTGGAAAAACCATTAAAGAGAAAGAAACATTATCTTGACAAATTTAACCCCACTTATGATCATCAACAAAAGGCTTACATATGAAGAATCTTATAGCCCAATTGAGCTCACACCATCTTCAAAATGAGACAGATAGGTGGAAAAGGCCTAAAGAAGAGTGGGACGAAAGGGTTTGTATCTTTTGCACAGCAGGGGCTGTAGAATCAGAGCACTTAATTCTTTAGTGTGAAGCTTACTCTGATATTTGGGTACATGCAAACGCCTTAGCGGCTACTTTGCTTCAAGATTTGTTCGAAAAGGATAAGGTTGGCAAAACTGGAGAGCACATCATCAAAACTTCTTAGTAGTTGTTTTGCTAATCTGAAAGCTAGAAAGTCACGGTCTGTTGTTCCATAGGTTATCCTTGGCCTCATGGATGCTAAAAGTCTTCTATTTAACAAAAAAAAATTCGGGTTCATATTTAGCCAAATGGAATTTGACACCCTTGCATAATGTTATATAAAAGACACTATTTTAACAAGGTCATTTGAAGCTACAGTTACAAAGTTATGGCTCTTGAGAAGGTGACCTACTAATTTTATTGATTACAATCTCAAAATGGACTCCCACTTGGATCAACTATGCAAAGCTCTTTCATAACTGAAAACGCAATTCCTTGATCTCAAAAACACAGTTGGTGAAGAATCAACTACAACAGACTCTTAAGGGTGAACAAAAACATGATAAAACCATCAATTTGATTGATTAGGCCATACTCCATTTGGAGGAACTTAGGATGAAGTACTATAGTAGGTTACCTTCATTGACAGATGGTGAGTAAGATATCTTTTCCCTGTTTCTTAACACTTTTATTAGTAGCATGAAATTAAAAATCTGTCATGTCCCTTCTCAAAACTGAAAAATTAATTTAGATTTTGTTTTTGACAGCAATCTGAATGAGACATTATAAGGCCTTTGTATTTCTTTCTCTTTTAGAAGTACTTTTTAATTCATTTAGAGAGAAAAATAAAAAATAAAATAATAAAGGGCCCAATTCTGTAGGCACCTAAATACGGGAGGCTAGCACCTAAATTGAAGCATCCATCTTTGTCATTTTTGAATTCAAAATTTCAAATTGTGAACTCTCGAGGACAAAAACCCTTGTTTGTAAAATTTAGAGGATGAAAAATCTCTTGGTTTTGATTTGGATTTGAGGATGAAAACCCTCCAATCCAATTGGTGGTGATTTCATTCCAAAATTGCAATTGAACTTATTGTAATGCTTATTTTCGGCTGGAACAATTTATGATTGCAAAGAAATCAACATTTTGTCAATTTTGTGGGGTTTGTACATGTGCTACTGCTGTGCCAACTTTTAGTGATATTTTGCAATTTAGATCTCAGTTTTTATTACAAATTTGTACAAGGCACCTCCCATCAGCCCTCATACCAGGCCATTCCATCATCCTTTTGAAGGTTAGCCTGCCACCATACAGGCTGTACAGCTACCTAAAAGTATGGATATTCATTATTAATTTTAAATCAGGTTATTTACTGCTATTTTCTCCCTCACACACTGGTTAAAACATTGTTGATTTAGCTGCGTAGCTCTGATAATTTATGTATAGACTAACCTTTTACACATTGAGTTGGGACAAACCTTCAAGGATTTAATTATAATCAGAATCTGATTTGCTAATGTTGTTTAAAGGCGGATCTGCACTCTAATGCCAATATGATTGTTGCTGGTTAAGGATTTGAGCCTGATTATTTTATCAAGGGATTCAATTGAATATCGATTGCTGTCTTTTAAAATCAGATCTAATTATTTAGAGCTATTTGACATTATCTAAGAACAATACTACAAACATCAATTTCTTAGACATTCTTGAATTCTGATTACAACAATATTGTTGTCCCTAATAAGTGCAATAAAGAGATACGGATTCCATGCCATCACAAGTAATACGAAAACCATTCATCAATTACATTCTATAAAACAAGGGGTTTTGTTTTGTAACTGAAGAAACAAGTTTCACATTCATGGTCAAATGTATGCAGACTGATGCATTTGGTTGCTAAACTAAACATAGAAAAGATCCCTTGACATGTCAAGTATCTGAATATAATATGGTGCATTGACACCACCAGGCAACCAAAATTTATCAAGACACATGCATAGCAGCCAATGACACACTTTGAAAATTTGCATCTAATAAATGCTTGCTTCCACACGTTTCTTTTCTGACATTTCTCCAGAATCTATAATCAGCCAATTTAGTGGTATAAAGAGACTAAAGAAAATTCCAAGTTATAATAAAATGCCGTTTTCATCTTCTGTGCAGGGGGGATAATCTCTTACATCAACATGATTATATTCTCATATATGAAGAGTTCTACCTTAAACTCGTCATCTGACATTGCATGAAGTTTACTTTCAAACATCTTAAGAAATTCTTCCACTCTAATATCCAGCTGTGCAGGGTCCTGTTAGGTGGGGAAAAAATCAAGACAGAAATTTGAGAAAAATGATATTGTCTGGAAATAAGCCATATGCTAGAAAAAGCATTCAAGAAACTTAAAACAAAAAGATTATGACTCAGACACCCCAAATCATTGAAGTCACTGGCAATACCTTCACTGTGGATTGAATAATGAATTGTACTCCTCGAATTCCAGAATCATTTCTGCATCAGAAGCACATAATAAGAAAATATGGTTATGTTAAAAACATAATTGCTTGCTAAAAAATTGTAAAACCACCATTGTGTATAAATTGACAACTGTGGTGAAACAAGTTTCCTAAAATAAATTTGTAGTAAATATTGGAGAAACACATGTACTCAATTACCGCGTCATAAGTACAACAATATATCCAAGTTGCTCAACTGATCGAAGTTGATAAAAGGCTGGTTGCTTCGCACTAAGAACAAAAAGCTCTAGTTCAACATTCATCTTGAGATTGTCTTGTTCAAGCTTTACATGTTTCAAGAACCACAGCTTTAGTATATTAGATAATAAATAGCATCATTTTCCTCATTCAAAAGTCCACAACAGATAAAAACTGAAGCATATAGGAAGTTGTAAATGTATTCTTGTATATTTCTATATTATAGGAAACCGTCTTAAGAAATTGAACTACATAAAACGTAACAAAATAAATACAGGAAAAGAAATAATAAAACATGATATAGTTTATCTAATTTATAATTTTATATCCTAAATAAGTAGTGTCCAAGTGTAAGTCCCATTCATTTCTGCAGTTATTTTCTCACTCATTGTATCTCAAGATTGCCTTGTTCAAGCTTTTGCATGTCTCAAGAACAATAGTTTTAGTATAGTAGATGATAAATAGCATCATTTTCCTCATGCAAAAGTCCACAATAGGTAAAAACCGAAGTAAATAGGAAGTTATAGATGTATTCTTGTATATTCCTATATTATAGGAAATCATTAAGAAAAAATGAACTCAACAAAATGTAACAAAAGTAAGACACAGGCAAAGAAAAAGCTAAAAGATTATATGCTTTGTCCAATTTATATCCCAAATAAGTAGTGTCTAAGTGTAAGGCCCCTTCATTTCTGCATTTCTTATCTCCCTCATTGTACCTCATTTTGATAATTTAATACAGTTTTGGATTCATATAAGTTTTTCTTGATAGATGTTGATATTGGGCGATTATCATTTTCATATATGCTAGTTAATAATGTTAGTTAATACTTTAGTTCATTATTTTTCTTTTATTTTTCGTGCTTCAATTTTCCAGGGCATCATTCTTCAGAAGAAGGGGGTCATCTTTTTCAATTTCCATCAATCTGGGTCAGCTTGGTTTTTGATTCTCTACAACTTTGGTAAATTAAATTTTCAAGAACCTACTTTTTTAGCGCTTTTTCGGAAAACCCTTAGTTTTTCCAAAATTTTGATCAACTGGGTCTCTCTGAAACATGATTTTACACAATACCCAACTTTCAGCTTTTTTCGGGAAAATCCTAAAATTTTAGGGTTTCTACTTTTTCAATCAGCCATCAACATTTTCAAAATCGGACGATCTAGGTCTCTTCACAACGAGATTGTTCACAAAACCCATATCTCAGATTTCTTTGGGAAAAATCTGCCTTTCAAAGAAGAAAAATCAGCAAGCTATTTTTAGCTTTTGTGCAAAACTTGTCCGAGCATAGTCAAGTTTACAGTCAAAATTCAAGTTTTTTAGCATGTAATATTCTCCCATGATAATCAGAACCAAGCAACAGATGAGCGGATTGTTTGCAGCCTCAAGCCGAACGATGTTGAGAAGTGCTTTTCAACACCACCATGCATAGAAAACATCATTTCAATCAAAGAACGTGAAAAGGTGTGGTATGAGCAAAAGGACAAGTATTGGAAAAGAGTTGTATAATACTCTTCCATTGAAAAATTAGGATAAGTGTCAGAAGTATAAAAGCTGCAAAAGAAACGAAGGAATGTTAGCAGATGGTCAACACAAGGTAAAAAGATATGTTGAAGCAAGATGAAATATTTCGAGCCAATTTTTTCGTTTTTTTCAATTTACAAATTACAATCAATGCACCCGTTAAGGTTAGAAGATAAACCAAAACGTGCTGAAGCAACTCTAACCAGAATGTACACCAGGATCCCGATGTGGGCAAGGTGTGAGCATTGGTCAGAGGATCTAAATCAAATTGCTTATGCAAGAACTCTAACCAAGAATGGCGTCGATGATGGCGAGCATATGGTCAGAGGATCTTCTATACTAAATGCTGAAATGGAACTCGACACCAAATATGTGCTACCCAGTCCAGAATGGAGTGAGGGGCGACCATATGGCGGAGTGTTACAAAGTACAATACTGGAAAGAAATACTGAGAAGCTGAAAGTACTCAACACCCAGAATGTGCTTTCTAACCCAGAATGGGATAGTAGCTACCATAGGGCGGAGATAAATTAAATGCAATTGCAAATACTGGAATTAGAATTGAGCATTACAATTTGATAAGCAAGATTATAACTGCTGTCAGTACTACTGCCAGCTTACAAAATATTAGACACTACCTTGCTATCAATACAATCGAGAGACATAGAGTTGCAACAATATTAATAGAATTCCTTTCAATAAACAATGAAGATTAACTCAGAAACTGCAATATTATGGCCAACCTGATAATCTGATTTTGACAGTCCAGATCTTCATATGCACAAACAGCAACCCTGCAACTCACCAATTTGCTCACAACTCTCTCAAAACTCACTCAAATCCCACAAAATAAGATGCAGAATAACCCTAGAAGGATGGCGACCTAAATAGCACACAGAAAAACTGATCAACAATCTCTATTTAATTAATGCACGGAAATCAATGCAAGGGCAAGTGGTACGGCCCAGCAAGGAGTTCGACTTCTTAAAAATCCAAGGCTTCTCTAAAAAATCTATAAACTGGAGAAAAGAGACGCCCCTTACAAACTCAGAGATTGATGCAATACCCAGAACAATTATTTTTGTATTTTTTTGAGATATGAATAAAAATATAAATCTGCTGTAACTAAAATGCAATTTTGGAATACCTCTAATATGCAAAAATCAGAAACTAAAGAGTTACAATGCTGAATACAATGCACTAATTCCAATGAACTCACAAATCTATTCTAAATCACCACTAGTCACTGTGTTGCAAGCAAGAAGCGATGCCCGAGCTAGGAGGCCTTCATTCCTCGAAGCAATTCCAGAGCCAAACCGGCAGCATAACAATACTGTAGACCAAAGATGCTGAAATGAGGATTCAAGTCTTCCTTTTATAAATTCCTATTGACTTCTCGTAACCCTAAACTCCTCTTCAAAGTCAAAACCCTAATCCATTTCAAAAGATGGCGTCCTTTTCCTTCAAAGCTCAATATTGACATTTTAAATAAATTCAATACTTTGATAAATGCGCCCACTTTAAGCTTGATTTGACTTTGGTAAATAATAAAATAATCTTTAATGAAGGCGCCACCCTCAAAAGACCACTTTTCAAAACAACATGAAGTCAATAGACTAGGCCAAGGGGTCAACGTTAAAATATAATATTTAAAACGTGACTTTTAATTAAATGACTCAACTTATCTCTCCAAATGTGCCCTAAAGCCATTAATGAGCAAGTCAACTAACCACACTGAAGTAGGAAGTCAACCACGCTGAACCCGACTGTAAAACTGCCAAAAATAGAATTTACTAAAAATAGTAAATTCCTGAAAATGCTCAGAATGCCAAGACGAACATACCATTGCGAAGCTCTCTGAAAACCCAGAAAGAATCCGCAAATGAAACAAACAACTCCGAGCCAGAACATCCTTCAAAATAGGAAACCCTAATTTTACCTTCCGACTAGCCTACGGGTCTCAGGAATAGGCCAACGGTCACTGAAAAGATCAGGCTTGAGACGGGGACATTACAGTCCGCCCTCCCCAAGATTGCTTGTCCTCAAGCAATTGCAAACCTGGATACTGCAGGACCTCCTCATTCTCCCAAGTTGCATCCTCCAAAGGCAAATTTTTCCACTTCACCAAGTATTCTCTGATTGTTCTTTTCCTCAAAGAACATTCTCTGAAATCAAGTATCTCCTCTGGAATTAGAACCAACTGCCCTTTTTCATCCAAAGGTGGCAACTGTGATGAAGCAACCACATTATGTCCAAGTGCCTTCTTGAGGCGAGACACGTGGAAGACATTGTGTACTCTGCTATCAGAAGGTAGCTCTAACTCATAAGCTACTGCCCCAACTTTTCTGATGACCCTGAATGGCCCATAGAAACGAGGTTTGAGCTTCTCAGCTCCACTCTTCTTGAGAGTAGACTATCTGTAAGGCTGTAATCGGAGATAAACCATATCCCCAACCTCGAAAGAACGCTCAACACGCCTCTGATCAGCATACATCTTCTGTTGATTCTATGCAATCTGTAGATTATGCTTCAATGATTTCATAATGTCTTGACTTTGTTGCAACAAGTCCTTGGCTTGAGGTGCTTTGCTATCACCAAACACCAGATCAGCAAAGCTAGGTGCTTCATACCCATAGAGAGCCAAGAAAGGAGACATCTTAATTGACATATGAAATGAAGAATTGTAACAGTACTCGCCTATGTGCAGCCACTTAACCCATGCTCTTTGCTGCTCCGACACATAGTTTCTCAAGTAGCCTTCCAACCACTTGTTTACTATCTCTGTTTGCCCATCTGTTTGGGGATGGTAACTAGTGCTTGGAGTGAGCATAGTACCACTCATTCTGAAGACCTCTTGCCAAAAAGTGCTTAGGAACTTGCTGTTCCTATCACTCACAATGTTTTTCGGCAACCCATGCAACCTAAACACCTCATGAAAAAACAGATCTGCAACTTGGGCTGCGGAAAAAGAGCTGGTAATGGCGAAGAAATGAGCAAATTTGGTTAGTCTATCCACTACCACATAGATGCAATCCTTCCCTTGGGCCTTGGGCAACCCTGTGATGAAATCCATCGAGATGCTTTCCCATTTTTGATTGGGAATAGGGAGTGGTTGCAGCAAACCGGCTGGTAATGTATGCTCATTCTTATTCACTTGACAAACAGGACACTCCTGAATGTAGCGTTGTACTTCTCCTTTCAATCCTTTCCAAGAAAACCTTTCTCGGATCTGTCTATAAGTCTTGAAAAAACCTTGGTGACCAGCAACCGGAATATCATGAAATGTCAAAAGAATCTTCTTCTTAAGCTTAGAATCAGCCACCAAATAGATTCTTCCCTTATAGTGTATCAACCCCTCAATCACCTTGTACCTTTCATCCTGAAAAGTACCCTCAATAATGCTGGTTCCAAACTGATTTTTGGCATAATCAGCCAGCAACATGTCCCTCCAAACTGTAGTAAGCTCACACAATGAGCTAAGATGGGGTCTCCTAGATATAGCATCCGCCACAATATTATTTTTCCCTTTGACATATTCAATGTCAAAGTCGTAAGCTTGAAGCTTACTCACCCATTTCTATTGCCTCTCATTTAGGTCTTTCTGGTGCATGAAATGTTTGAGGCTATTGTG
>VDFB02018394.1:0-28835 GCA_007258455.2 Sequoia sempervirens
CTTTACTCACATCTCATTCCTTCCTTCACCATTGATGAGTCCATTTCACTATAGCAAAATCTTTAATAGGTCATGATATTATGATTAAATTGTTAATTGAACATAGGTATTTTTGGTGCTCTAGATATGTGTGTTTACCATAACTTAAAATTTCAAATGAAGGATTGTAATGTGTTCTTAAGGAATATTGTGTATGATATAGATAGAACCCATGAGTAGAATTGTTGGTGGATTATTATAGTGTTCTATATAAAAGAATGTTTGCTTAAGAGTTTTGAAGTTTTAGAGAAATATATTGAAATTCAAGATGAATTCTTCAAGCCTATTTTAGATTTTTTGACATGTTTAGAAGTAATAAATGCATTATTGAAATTCTAGATGGATATCTTAACGTATGTTTAGAGATTTTGACTTGTTGCAAAGGTGACACATACTTCATGCATGTCTACAAAACCTAGATGGGTGGGTAAATTTTGTGTTAAAGTTTATAATTTTTAGATGTATTGCATGTATGTATTGAAAATCTAGATGCATAGGTAAAGTTACACAAAGTACTATAAAGGAAATCATCTATTTTGATTCATTTTTAAAAGTGATCATATCATATTTTTGGCATCAATAAAACCATCATGTAAGATACCAAAAATTTATGGGGAAGAAGAACAAGAAATAAGCAAGGAACTAAAGAAGTTGTTAATTGGTGAAGGAGATGAGATAATGTTTAGCAATAGAATAAAATAAGTCACCAAAATTTTGGAGTTTTCCAAGGAAACTTTGAAGATGATAGATGAGAGCGATTCTCAAGTTGAGGAAGAAAACAACTCAAAGAAAATTAAAGATAAATCAATTACTAATGATGTGTTGTCAACCAACACATTCCCCAAGCTAAAGAGATACTATGAGGAGATGAACCTCATGGATTGTGTCACCTCCCATGTTGTCAAAATCAAGAAGAGTTTCTAAAGAGTCAACATAAGTAGTGAGTCCTTAATTGGGTTAGAGAAAGCAAGATCAAGAAGCAATTATGCATGAGATTTGTGATAGGTATTACGAAGTGAGTTATTAGATGTTTAAGTGCCAAGAGATAGTCGTAGATAAAGGACTTTGGTAAGTAGAAAAGGAGTGGAACTAGACAAAGAAGCCATGATAAAGAGAGAAAGAGATCCAAGAGTAGAGAATAAATTAGGAGAAAGGATAATCCCTAACCATACCAAATAAATCAAGAACACCTTTACCTCCTCCAAATATGAATGCACATATGATTAAGCTCCCTATTTTTGGTAAATACACCAAGGATGCTAGCGAACATCTTCTTACCTTAGACTTTCATTGGATTGGGGTTGGCATTAATGATGAGTAGACTCAGTTGTACAGTTTTGTGGAGACACTCAATGATGAGGCACTAATATGGTGCATTAAAGAATGCCCTAAGCATGATAAAACATGGAAAGAATTGAGTGACTTTATTGAAAATTTTCCATTCACCTAATGTATGAACAAAATACAAATAAAATATGGAAGACGACAAATACTACCTTGGAGGAATAGGTTAAATATTATGCACAATGATTTAAAAGTATGGTTAGAAAGATAGAAGAAACCCTAACATAAAAGAAATGAATTGAGTGGTTTATTTTAGGGTTAACACCTCATATTATAGCAAAAATAGATGAGAAGATTTCCTCTTCTTATAAGGATGCAGTAGAATTGATCACTAGAATAGAATCCTAGTCAAAGATATGGGAGAATGATATATAGGAAAAGATGAAATTGATAATTTCAAATTAGAGTGGGAAAATGTAATGTTGAAGTAAGAAATTCCATTGAAAGGTGAGAAGGATAAGAATTCTCCCCTACCTAGAAGAAGCAAATTCTAGTTTAAAAATTATAACAAAGAAGAACATCTAAGGAATGAATGTTTGATAATCAATGGCACCAAGAAGGCTACCACACTAAGAGGGGAACTTGGGAAATTCCCTAGAAAGATGGTAAGTATATATTCTAAAATATAAATTGGGGCAAACATGAAACAAATAGGTGCTAATATTACTTCATGGAGAAGATGAATATGAAACATGGTTCATGGATTGATTAGGGGAGCATTTTTTGGATATGGGTGTAGATAGAGCATACAATTTAGCTATAAGAGCATTTAATGTTTATTTAACACATGGCTAATGGGAACTTCAGTTCGGAGAAAGTATATGATCACTTAACAATTTATACACTGTGTGGTGCCACAAATTCAAGATGCAAGGTCCCCCATGAGTTACCATGATAACTATTGAGAATGAGGTGGTAGGGGAGGCTACCACAATAATAATAGAGGTTCTAAAGAAAGAGGAAGGACCAAAAGGAAAAAATGTTATAACTATGGTAAACTAGGACATTATTCTAATGAGTGCAAAAGAAAAAAAGAAGGAAAGTCCACATGATTTTTGTGGTGATAAATCACATGATATTTCTAGTTGTCCCAAATTTAATAGAACTTTCTATAAGCGTGTGTTGGCACCATGATCATAAAGTGAATAATTATCTAGTCTAAATGTAATCTATGATACTAAAACTTAGTAATGAGTAACTAAATTAGAGGAGCAAATGTTAGACAATGTAAACAATCAAATGTAGAATAAAATAATCCTCGTTGATAAATGAAAAATTGGAAAAATAATACAAAGGAAAAAAGGAAAAACTCAAGAAAAAGAATAAAAAGAATCTGGGGTTAGATTAATAGAAACATATCCTAGAAAAATCTTATAAATATGAAGATGAAAAAATATTTAGATAAAGGGGAACATGATTTGATAATAAAAAAGTTCAAATAGCTAATTAAAAAAAAAAATCAAAATGAAGAGGATGATAATATATGTTTCATAGCAAAATAAGTCTATGTTGATTACCTACCAAAGCTCTCAATTTTGCACAGGTGGGAGAATGTTTCTAAATCTTTATCAACAAATCCATTTTGTTCATATCCTGCAATCATAGCATTCCATGAGACCAAATTTCTTTTAACGCACATTGTCAAACAGTTCGCGTGCCTTGTCTATGATTCCACATTTTGGATACATGTCTACCAGAGCGGTTGCAACATCTGACAAAATTCCTCTATCTTTTATGCTTTGATGGATGCCCATACCCTGTTCCAAAGCTTCCATTCGACACAGGCTGCGAGGATGCTGTCAAAGGTTGTAGAGTTTGGCTTTACACCTGCCAATTGCATTTGCTTGAAAGTTTCTAACTTCATTTTCAACAAATCCATTTTGTGAATATCCTGCAATCAGGGCATTCCATGAGAAACATTTCTTTGATGCATTATGTCAAACAGTTCACGTGCCTTATCTATCCTTCCACATTTTGAATACATGTCTACCAGGGTAGTTGCAAATACATCTGACAAAAATCCTCTAGCCTCATCCTATGATGGGTGTGCACAGCCTGTTCCAAAGCTCCCATTTCAGCACAGGCAGAGAGGATGGTCGTAAATGTAGAGGAATCTGGCTTTACACCTGCCAATTGCATCTACTTGAAAGTTTCTAAAGCCTTTTCAACAAACCCATTTTGTGCATATCCTGCAATAATAACATTTAATAAAACCCTATTTTTGAGGCATTCTATCAAACAATTCACATACCAGAGCATTACCAACTGAAAAAATTCCTATATCCTTCCTGCTGTTACGGATAATCTGCTCCAAAGCTCCCATTTTGGCATAGGCTGGAACTGCGCAGGGTTGTAGACCTGTTTGTTGGATACACTGAAACAATGTGACTACCTCGTGAGCAGATTCATGTCCTTTTACGCTGCAGACGTGACCAAAAATTTGATTGTGACCAAAGCGGGAACTTTGTATACCTGTTTTGAGTTATGCGCGGGAGAAACGATTTTAAAAAATGCATCCACCAAAGGGGGTTAAGGGCAAACGGGAAAAGGGACGGATTACGGCTGGGTCCCACACCAGCCACCTAAGCGGTCAATGCTTAGAGTGTGCTGGTTAAGCCAGCCCATTGCAAAGGCCGAGTCTCGTGAAGGAACAAGTGTATTGCCTCATTTAAATGAAGTCGCAGTAGCCTTTACAAGTTGCAAGTGGAAGTTTATAAGGATGAATGTCAGTCATAGAGGAAACACATGAACAGCTTCAGAAAGGCTAAAAGCTCTCTCCAGATGATATTGAAAATGCAATAAGGGCACACATTGCAAATGGTATAACTGCCATTGAAAGACAAGTAATGCTAATCTCAATAGAGTTCATCATTTCGACGTGGAAAAGATACACTTTATTAAGCAATCTAGGAAGTGAGGCGTTAAGGAACTTGAGAGGTCTCCTATAATTAATACCATTTGACTATCAAAAAACAGTTATGTTGGAAAGAAAGGGAGACGAAGATTTGAAATTAGAAAAATAAAAATGAGAAGGGAAAAATCAAACCAATGAAACTGTGGAATGTGAAAAGGAAAGCAAGAATCTGGAAAGAGGAGTTTCGAGAGATCTCCAAATAAAGAAAAATCAAATTCAAGAATCAGTTACGGAAACTGAAGAGTCTCGTTGGTGAGGCTTATTTATTTGTAAAAATCTTTCTAAGAGGGGGACCTTTTTTCGGCTGTCTGTGAACAGGGGAAGGAGGGGAAGCTTCTTTTTGTCATGTAGTTCCAGTTGTTTTCTTCTTGAATTAGTCTATGTACAGGAGAATATCTCAAAAACTTTGAGTTTTGGTTTGTTTGGAGAAATGAAGATTTGTTTTCAGAACTTTCCGTCTGTGAATGTCTTCTTTGGTTGCAGCTTTTCCTATTTTAATCTGTAGTGAATCTTCATTTTTTCTCTTGCTATATGTGGTTGTATCTGGGCTTCAGATTCATATCATTCCTATGTTTGATATGTGTTTGAGAGGAATATGACTGTCCTGTAATCAATCTGTTATTATTTGTGGATGTGAAGTAGATGGGCTTTGCATCATTCGTTTGCATTCATTCCATTCTTAATCCATCTTTTATAGTTGTAGATAGGTGTTAGAGTTCCTCCTTTTCTGCTTTTAGGTTAAAAGCATATCCTTAGTCTTTATTCATTGCAAATCATTTGAAGGCAGCTGCATCTTGTAAAACAAGCAAAGAGCACTTGCAACTATTAATGCAAGTGACTCAACTGTTGGCCGGATTATCATTTGTGTGGGCTAAAGAGTATAAAATTAAAGTGATAAATCTGTCAACCAACACTAATCATGTTGGACAACCCTCCTTAATGAACTTGAAAATATAATCTCAATTAGATAAAAAATAGTTTTCAAGTGTAGCTAAGTTCAAAATTTAAATCGCCTTGTTGGAGAATAGACCAATAACTCCATTTCTTCCATATAATAATGAACAAAATTAATGGAAACAAATTTACTTTTCCAAATAAGAGCTTCTTCCATAATGGAGTGAATTTTCCAACTAGGGGAATTCACTTTATTCATCATATTAATAACTATTAAGGAATCCCCCTCCACCATGAGGTTACAATAATATTTTTGACATTCCATGGTCATATTAGAGAAAATGCATCCCATTCAACTCCATTCTTGTTTTTAACTCTCAAAATATGGAAACCACCAACCATGTATACCCTTGAGGCATCCCTAAACACATGCCCTATGTCTATTGGACATAATTTAGTACAAAAAGTGATATCGAAATTCAACTTACCACCCTACATCACTACTTTCCACTTTCCATTTATTATATTCTAGGGGATAAATATTTTTTTCACATATAATTCACATTTAACCCCATTTTTATTTAAGTTTCAAGGTTCCTAACTATTTAAAAAAATTATGTATTTATTTTATCCATCTTGAATTTAACTAATTAGTTTTTTAGAAATTCAAAATTCATGTCAAAATATGTTAACTAATATATGAAGAGAACAATCTCACAAAAAGAAAATATTTTATTTTTTAAAGTTAACTAAATACTTGCTTATCCAGAGTGTCTAATGAAAAAGTAGAATAATCTTATGAATTTAATGAAGTTCGGATAGTATTTTGCATGTTATGGAAACCTTTAGAAGAAAGTTAGACCTTGAAATGACCCAAAAAAAATAAATTATTGTGATTTCACCTCTTTGAACAAGTGATGAGTTTTCCATCTACTCTATAAACTCTCCTCTATTGTAGAGAAGTCTCACAAACTATGAAAGATACATGCTAAATTCCATGGAGAATCAAAATATAACATAGTGAATGTTCTTTCACCCTTTAGAAAATTAAAAAAAATCAGCAAAACACAAACACAACATGGAACATAAAGGACTTTTTTATTTGTTTCTAATTTATAATTTGGTCTTCTATTTTTGGATGGGAGGATGGAGGAATTTCATATATTAATATCCTATGAATTGTGTGGGGCTGGTTCTCATTTTGTATAGTGGTTTTAGTTTATTTCAACGTTGTTGCAAGTATGTGCATGGCATGTTCATCATGATAGTGTAGTTGTAAATCTTGTATCTGAGCTTCAAAGTTGTTAAATGTAACCTATTTAAGCTATTGTGGCATTTAATACATTTATACTCAAACTTAACATAAGAGAACAAGAAGTATTTTTTCTCTATAAGTGGTTTTTTTACTAGAGAATGGGTTTTCTTTGGGGAAACTTGATTATTCATATGTTGGTCTTGTTTCTCATTTATTATTTCATGTTGAGATGATTTATGTTCTTTCCTTGATATCCATGTTGTTATGTTAATTAAATTACAACTACTATAAGTGGATTGTAGTGTGCATTGTCTTTGTTGAAGTCATCTCATCATATATCTATTTATAATAATTTAATGAGGAATATCATTTTTATTTATTGATCAACAGACTCTCAATTTTGTCTAATAATGAGACCCCATGTAATTTTCCTTTATAGTTATGAATGTACAACTCAATTTGTAAAGGTCAAATGTTATATATTTTATTTAAAAACTAATATAAGAGCAAGCTAGACCCATATCACTCATTTTACAAATAAAAAAATTCAAATATAGCTATAGTTATAAAAGATACATACATACATACATACATACATACATACATACATATATATATAGCAATATTCTTTGTGATTTTTTCTCATACCCCCTCCTTCTCCCTTATTCCTTTTCAAAAAATAATTAGTTTCATAAATATATAATTTTAGAAAATAGAAAAAAATGAATAGAATTGTTGAACTAGTAATGGAACAATCCATTTTATTTTTATCAATATATTTTCTTGCTCAACCTCTATTCTCATAGCTTATAAATCCAAATAAAAGTATTTTTATAGAAACTTTTTTTTTTAAATACCTTTCACTCAAACCTATTACACCTAGAAAAATCTATTTTAAAAAAATTGCTTATATAGCTAAAAAATTGTGGCATACATGTAATGGTGAAATTTGTATCCCATTTTTCATTTAGTTTTATGTCCATATTGAGGAATGTCTTTCTACATGTAAATAGTGATAAATGGCATGTCGTGTTAATTTGGGTTCATTCCCTCAAATTTTATCCACTTACATACACGTACATTCCTATACACCTTGCCCTACCCTATACTTTTATATACAAATGAACCATATATTTTTGTGGTTTAGGGATGCTATGAATCTCTTGCTCAATTGGGGTTTTTCACCTAAAGGAAAAGAGATAGATCCCACACAAAATCTAGGTGGTTCATTCAAAATAATACAAGTATAATGGAAATATGAATGAAATGTACCAAAAATAGATGAAATAAATGCAAATAACTGATAAAATCTACTGATTATAAATGTAAAACTTAAGAAATTATGCAATTTTTTGGAAAACACATTGTGATATGCAAAAACACCTAGAAATGAAAGCAAACTGTAACAAAAATGAATGAAATTGAATGTGTGCACCTAAGAACTTGCTAGAGACTAGAAATGACTTCTAGAATGTTGTTGATGCTAGAAATTTGGCCTACTGGGACTCATTCACCATTCTAGGTGAATTAGTCCTACTTCTGAGAAATTGTCCCAAAACCTGTTTCAGACAAATGAGTATCCAAAACTATAAAGAATATTTTTTAGGACTAGAAATGGAACTCATTCGCCACTAATGGTGAATGAGTCCACTTTTGAATTTTTGAAAATACAAAAGTGGAAACAGAAGCCCTCGGTTTGCTCTTCAGTTCTTTACATGTGTCCACCTTTGAAAGTCTGATTTCCAAACCTGAAAGTGACTTTTTGTTGATCTTTTGACTTGTTCAACAAGGATATGTATTCAACAATTTTGCAGCTTGATCTTCAATGATTTCCAAGCCTCCAGGATGCCTAAATCTACAAACACACAAGAAGAGAAGGATAAATGTTGGATGTTAGGGCATGGGGGTTTGCCTTGGTCAAACCCCTTTTAGATAATTAAACCAAATGAAGAAATAAAATGAAGAATGAACATGAAATGAAGGGATTAATATCTTTCCATGATGATTGATCTTGATTTTTTGCAGCAATGGAGGAAGATTATGCCCTTGAATGTCTTTGGAAGCTGTCTTGATGACTTGAAAATTACAAAACCCTAGCTTGCTTGACTTGAGATGGAAGAAAAATGATGAATGAGTTGTGAATGAGTTAAGAGATTATGAATTAGGGTTTAGAAGGTTGTATTTATAGGAAATTCTCCTAATTTACCCATAAATTGGATCCCCAAGGTCGACATGAAGAAAAATAAAACTTAAATTCCAAAATTTCCCACTCAAAAGTAAAATATCGCCCAAATGGGACTCATTCACTACCTTGGTTGAATCAGTCACACCTGGTAGGGACTCATTCACCACAGATGGCGAATTAGTCCCAAAGGGGTCCATTTTCCAACTGGGTTGTTGGGAGATAAGAAAATTAGGTTTATATAGTGACTTTGTCAGTTATTTCATCAAATATTGCCTCATGATGCACAATATGGGGCAATAAGGGCCTATTAATGATGATGTAAAGGCCAATTAGGGATTAGGACACAAAATTCAATGTGAAATTTTGATTAAATACACTTTACAACACTAAAATGAGGTCCACTTAGCCTAGGAAGGCACAACATCCAATGTGAATGTGTAGGACAGATTACAACACTAGGCTAAGGTTAAGTTTAATTCACAAGCCTTTTAGATTGATGCAAATATGCAATTAAATAAATTTTATAATGTTGAATTAAGGGAAAGTGGGTTCATTAAGTCTAGAGATGTGTGAAATTCTTTTACAACACTTTACAACACCTTTACAAGACATCATTAAATGCATTTTATTTAGTTTACAAGGATCCAAGACCTAGTGTGGATGTGTAAAACACCTCACAACACCAAATCAAGGCCTCATTAAGTCCAATTTATTATCAATTGTTCCCCAAATCAAGTATGTTTCCTTTTCTCTAGAGTACATTTAGACCCCCACTTTAGTGAGATGATGAACTTACTTCATACTCAGACTAAAGTAGAAATTCAAGAAAGGTCCAATTGTACAAATGTGAATGGTCTAGGATAACAAAGATTGAGAAGGTGGGTAAGCCCCCAGGATATAAGATCCTAAGTCAAACCAACATGAGTGCAAAAGGACACACATAAGGTGAATGATGTGAAACCAAAGAAGATACACAATCATGTAATGGCAAGAACTTAGGAAGAAGAGAAAAGTGAAAATGAAAAGGCAGATCAAGCTTTGACCATTTGTCCAACACGTTGTGGATCATATCTAGTCTATTTTTCCAAAAATACGTACTCACTCTAAGGCGAAAAAACTCTTGGTTGTCCGTCGGGTGAGAAGTCCTAAGTATAAGTTCACTCTGGGGCAACAAAACTTCTGGTTGTCCACGGGGTGAGAAATCCACAAGGTGGCTATGGGGAAAATTCATGGCTCAGAGTGGGCTTTCCTGCTCAACCATACCAAAGTTATACCTCCCGATAACTTTAATAAGGTGCCACAAAGGAAAATGAACTTCGAGTTCTATGAGGTAAGCAAAACTTTGTATGCTTGACACTCATAGACATTGTAAATGGAAAATGGTATAAGAAATGTTCAAAGGAATTTTTCTTAGTTTGTGCAAGGTCTCATCTTAGGGAACATCATGCTTAATGAGTCCAAGAGAGGATGTGTCAAAGAAGTATCACACTCTTGGAGGGAATCAAGCCTAGTGATTCCACCAAGAAAAGGACGCCTCACAAGAAGAAATAAATCACACATGAAATGTGTGTGGTGATGTATGCCCCCACTTTAAAGTGGTTGTGAACACTAGTACTGTGAGAAATTTATTTAAAGTAGAAGAAGAGGACATGAGAGGTTACTTAGAAATCCCTATTCCAAGTCATATGTTTTTGAGAAGCTACATCATGAAAAGGGAAGTATGTCACATGTGAGCCAACTTAAGGCACATCGTCCACCTCCCAAGCTTGCTCTTATATGTTCATGAAAGGTTAATTACTAGTCAAAGGAGGAAACTACAAGTGACATACGAGGTCAAGGCCACATAACCCCTTACCCCCACTTAGTGTAAGACAAGGATGAGCCGAAGAGATGCAAGCTAGAGTGAAAATCAATATCAATTAGAGGAATTAGATGCCCCTACATAAGGAAGAACACCAAAATTCTTAAAATGCTGGATTTTACTACTCATATCTTTACATTCATTAGTGAAATGACCATTAACTTTATGATATGTGCAAAATGAAGTCTTGTAATAGAATTTCTTGCGAGTTCGGGGAGGAAGGGTTATCAAGTGTTCTCATAGGAGTTTTGACAAGATACCTTATTGATCAATGGGAGAATATATTCCTATGGTTTGCTTCAAAGATACATCTTGCTTAGTATTAGATGTCATATCTACGCAATACTTTGCATATTGTGAGAATTTGTTCTTGAACCATAGATTTTAGGAGGTATGAAATGCTATGAATCTCTTTTGCTCAATTAGGGTCTTTCACCTAATGGAAAGAGATAGATCCCACACCCAAAATCTAGGTGGTTCACTCAAAATAATGCAAGTATGATGGAAATATGCCTAAATGAAATGATCTAGATGCAATAAAATGATAAAATTGATTTATTATTTATACAAAACTATTGAAATGCATGTTGTTTGAAAACACATTTTGTAATGCAAAAACACCTAGAAATGAATGCAAATTATAACAGAAATGGATGAAACTAAAAGTTTTCACTTGAGATCTTGATGGAGACTATAAATGAATTTTTGAATGTTGTTGATCCTAATTCTTAGGCTTGGTGTGACTCATTCACCATTCTGGAGGAATCCGTCCTAGTTTTGTGAAACTGTTCCAGAGCCCGTTTTGGAGAAATGGGTATCCAAAAATCTAGAAAACAAAAATTAGGCCTGAAAGTGGGACTCATTCACCACCCATGATGAATGCGTCCACTTTTGAATTTTTGAAGATTCAAAGGTGGAAACAGGAGCCTTTGGTCTACACTTTCTACTTCTTCAGGTGTCTGGTTTTGAAACTGTCAAATTCAGGCCTAAAAGTGTCTTTTTATAGATATTTTGACTTGGACAAAGAAGAGAAAACTTAAATGACTTTGCAACTTGATCTTCAATTATTTCCAAGCTTCCAAGATGACTAAATATACAAACACACAAGAAGAGAAGAAGAAATGTTGGATGTTAGGGCATGGGGGTTTGCCTTGGTCAAACCCCTTTGTAGGTAATTAAACCAAAATAGAGAAAGAATGTAATGAAGCATGAAACAATAAAGTCAATACCTTTCCATGATGTTTGATCTTGAAGTTTTGTAGCAAAACATGAAGAATTTTCCCTTGAGTGTCTTTGGAAGCTATCTTGATGACTTACAATGATGAAACCCTAACTTGCTTTACTTGATAGAGAAGATAGATGATGAATGAATGATAAGAGATGTGTGAATGAGTTATGAGATGAATTGGGGCTGAAATGGATGGAAAAACACTTATTTATACACTCTTATGCCCTAATTACCCAATAATACAACATCACAGGCCAACATAAGGTCTTTTTGAATAAAAACCCAAAAGAAATTTTGAATTGTTTTGAATTTGGAGCCAAAAGGAACTCATTTTCCACCCATGGTGAATGGGTCCCACTCTAGGCTTGTAAGTGGGTGTCAATAATTAAGTTGCATTTAATTTTTTTTGTCGGGTTTACATTAAAAGATACACTTAATTAAAGCTTATGAGTGCATAAAGGGGCCAAATAAAGCATAAGAAAGGTGTAAATAGTGATATCAAGCCTAGAAAAGTGTGAAATCTTGTTACAAGACTTTACAACACTTTAGAATAGGACTTGATAAGTGATAAAAATGTGATTTTTAGGTAAATTATAATGAGAAGAGTCTAGAAAAGTGTAGAAATGTGTTACAACACTTCACAAAACCTTTACAAGACATCGTTAAATGCATTTGAAAGGATCCAAGACTTAGTGTGGATGTGAAAAACACCTCACAACACCAAATGAAGGCCTTATTAAGTCCAATTTATCATCAATTATTCCCAAAATCAAACAATTTTCTTTTTTTCTATGTTACTTTTAGCCCCCACTTTAGTGAGAGGATGAACTTGTTTCAAACTCACACTAAAGTAGACATTCAAGAGATGTCCAATCATACCAATGCAGATGAAAAAGGATAACAATGATCAAAGGAGTTTTTTCAAGCTCCCACGATCTAAGATCCTAAGTCAAACCAACATAAGCACAAAAGTACATATACAAGGGTGAAATATATGTAGTGAAACAAGACATGTGATCATCCAATGGTAAGAACTAGAAGAAAGAAAATAAAAAAGGTGGATCAAGATTTGACTGTTTGTCTAGCTAGTTATGGATCAGATCTAGGTTGTTTGTCCAAAAAGGAAAATGCATACTCACTCTGGGGTGATGGAATTCTTGGCTATCTATCGGGTGAGAAATCCCAAAAGGTGAGAAACATACGCTTGGCTGGTATGTACTCACAAACACATAGGTGGCTTTGGGGAAAGTCATACCTGGGAATGGGCTTCCTGCTCAACCATACCAAAGTTATACCTCTTGATAACTTTAATAAGGCACCATAAAGGAAAATTATTTTTGAGCTCTATGAAGTAAGAAAAACTTTGTATGCTTGACACTCATAGACATTGTAAATGCAAGGTAGTGTAAGGAATATTCAAAGGGATTTTTCTTAGTTCGTGCAAGGTCTCATCTTAGGGAACATTGTACCAAATACTTCCAAGAGAGGAAAAGTGCAAATGGTTTCATCTTGTTTCCAAGAGAGGACAAGAACAATGTCTCATCCTAGGAAACATTGTACCTAATGCTTCCAAGAGAGGAAATTGCAAGAAAAAGAAAATCACTCAATGAAATGTGAGTGGTGATGTATGCCCCCACTTTAAAGTGGTTGCGAACACCAGTACTATGAGTAATTTCTTTAAAGTAGAAGAAGAGGTCATGAGAACTTACTCGAAAATCCCTATGCCAAGCCATATGTTTTTGAGAAGTTATGTCATGAAAAAGGGAGTATGTCACATGCGGGCCAACTTAAGGCACATCGTCCACATCCCAAGCTTGCTCTTATATATTCATGAAGGGTTAACGACTAGCCAAAGGAGGCAACTACAAGTGACATATGAGGTCAAGGCTACCTAACCCCTTTCCCCCACTTAGTGCAGGACAAGGGTGAGCCGAAATGATTGATAAGATGCAAGGTAGAGTGAAAATCAGTATCAATTAGAGAGATTAGATGCCCCCACATAAGGAAGAACACCAAACTCCTTAAGATGTTGTATTTTACTACTCAAAGCCTTACATTCATTAGTAGAATGATCGTGAACTCGATGATATGTGAAAAATGAATTCTTGTAATAGCATTTATTTCAAGTTCATGGGGGAAGGGATATCAAGTGATCTTGGAGGAGTCTTGACAAGATACCCGATTGATCAAGGGGAGAGGTAGTTTATGTTGTTGGTGGCAAAGAGATGTATTGCTTAGTATAGGATGCCATACCTACCCAAGGTTCTTTAGATTGCAAGATTTTGTTCTCACTCTTACAGGAGGATGGAAAATCTATCAAATGCAAATATTTAGTGCTATGTGAGATACAATGATGTTAAGCAAAGTGTTCTTTGGGTGTTTTGGTTCAGGAGAAAGATTAAGATCAATAGTGTCGATCAGCTCAAGATGTACTATTACTAAAGTTGGTTTAGAAGGATTTTTTGTGATAGTATTAATGTTAAGGGATGGCTTCTTTATCTCAATCAAAGGACAATAACCAAGACCATGGGTCTTTTGTTGTGTGTTAGGCTCTATAGGGTTGCAGATACCTTGTTCTCGAGCACCACATCCTTTTCCACTATAGCCAAGTTGTTTCATAAGCTCATATAACCTTTTCCATAAAACTTTTTTCATTTCTTTTGAAGTTAGTGGTTGCTAATGATTAAGTTCATCAAAGGTTGTTGTGTAACCTACTGTTTTTTGTTCTAAAGTGGTTGAGGTGGATGCTTTTGAAGGGTTGTCTGATTTTTGTGTTGACATAACTATGGTTTTTTTTCCCTTGCTAGAGTCCTTGTGTATGATCTGGTATTCTACAAAGGAGGTGGGTGTGAAGTCTAAGGAACCCCAATCATCATCTAAGAGTTTTGAAACTGGTTCAAGATGTTGGACGAAGTCCATTTGTGTGGTTGGTGTTAATGTGTTCAAGGGATTCTCTTTTTTTTTCTCAATGTTTAAACAACTGTTTGGATGAGGTTCAACTAGAAGTGTGTACACCTTTTTGTTGTAGATGTATTTAATTTTTTGATGAAGAGTAGAAGGCACACCATTCATTGCATGAATCCATAGTCTTCCTAAGAGAAGTTTATATGAAAGATGATTAGGCATAACATGGATTGGTTTTTCCAATATGGTGGCTCCAACTGTAATAGGTAAAGTGATCACACCAAGAGGTTGTTTGCTTATATTGTCAAATCCCCTGATGGATAAAGGATCAGGTTGAATGTTTGATTTATCGACACCAAGTCTATTGAGAAGGTTCACTCCACATACATTAAGAGTGGAAACAATATCCATAAGAGTTCTCTTAATCCCTTTTCGTTTGTATTGAGTGATGATCATAAAAGGTTCATTTTGTTTTTGCACTTCCAAGGGAGGAAGCTCACTTTGGTGGAAAAAAATGTCAACATTTATGGCTTGAATCATGGCTACTATATCATTTGGTTGTGTATTAGAAGGGATAGTAAATTTTTGCAAGGCTAATTGGATCATGTTGTGATATTGAGGGGAGGCTTGAATAAGGTCCCATAATGATATTTTAGTAGGAGTATTCTCTGATTGTTCAACAAGATTGTATTCCTTTCCACTAGGAAGACCTAGGAAGATAGGTTTATAGGGGATTGGATTAGGCAAAGGTAAGGGTGTTGGGGTTGGTTACAGATTATTTCGATTGTTAAATGTATGAGAAACGATATTACAACTTAGCTGTTGTGATACCTTATTTTGAGATGGGTAGAGGATGAGTTCAGGTTTGTTTTGAATTGGAGGTTTATGTGAAGGGGGGTAAAGGATGAGTTGATGTTGAATAATGTTAACATCCCTTAGTAAGTGAGATTCTATATCATTATTGTGGTTCTTGTCTTGCATCATGATATCCTTCCTAGGAGGAGGGTTTTGAGGAGAACTACAAACTGAATTTTCTTGACATTCTAAGGTTGGTTCTTCGGAAAGGGCTTCATCACAAGTAGGAGAATGACCAATGATTGAATTTTCTTGCCCAAGAAGGGTTTTCTTTGGTGAAGGGGGACAACTAAGATTCTCATGACCATCATTGATTGTGTTTTCTAACAACAAAGTATCTTCTTCACAACTAGGAGAGATACTAGGAGAAGGAAAAATGTTATTGTCATGATTAATTTTGGTTATGTTAGGTTGGTTGTGAATGTTTTTTCCACTAAGAGAGGTAAAAGGAGAGAAACAACTAGGATTCTCAAAAATCTCATTAATTGATTCTTCTACAAAAATATCTTCATCACC
The DNA here is from genome assembly GCA_007258455.2 of Sequoia sempervirens. Classification (NCBI taxonomy): domain Eukaryota; kingdom Viridiplantae; phylum Streptophyta; class Pinopsida; order Cupressales; family Cupressaceae; genus Sequoia; species Sequoia sempervirens. The sequence continues at coordinate 15,996 of VDFB02018394.1, forward strand.
ATGAAGAGGAGAGATATTATGAGAAGAACAAGTATGATCGTTAGGAATGGCCCAAGTTGTAGTCTCTTTCACTAAAACACTCCCATACGGAGGGGATAGGAAATTTTTCTTAACATGTCTAAATATTTAAGGTACTAGCATTTTTTGAATAAGAATGAAAAGCACATGTAACCATTTCATGCAATGTTTCAACAATATGAACAATGTATATGCAAAGATACAAAACACTTTTATCCAATGTATGGAACACCTTAAGAATGTAAACAATGTATATGCAAGAATGAAAAATACTTTTATGAAACTTATGCAAAGTTTTATGAATAGAAATATTGTGTAAGAAAAAGTGAAAAGTACTTTTATCGATGCTATGCAAAATTTTAGAAATGTAAGCATTTTCATATGGAAGGATGTTTGCAATTGAATTGATTTGAAGAATGAGTAATCTAAAAGGATGTTTTTGAGGTAGATGCATAAAAAAATGTTCCAAAAACTTTCTAGACACTAGCTCATTTGACTGCAAAATATGACAAATTTTTTTGACGAAAGATGTATAATTTGATGTATTGTCGGGTACTTGTTATATTTAATGTGTAATTTTCAATTTTTTTAAATTTTATCCCCGATGTTCATCGAAATTTCGACGAACTTGGTTTCGTCAAAATTTTGACGAACTGTTTCGTCAAAATTTTGACAAACATGGAAAATCAGGATAAAAACAAATTATGGCCGACATAAATAAAAGTGATTTCGCCTATTTATTGCGACAGTGTTTTGCTATACTTGCAAATTTTCTCTACTTACAAATTTTCTCTACTTGCAATTGTTTGTGGAGAACTAAGGACGATTTTCTTTTGAAAAATTAGAAAAAATTCAAGAAGATATTGCCAGGTTGAGGGTAGTCATTGTATTTTTCTAGAATTCATTTGTGAAGTTAGATTTGTACTTCCAAGTTTGAAAATCATATTTTAAAGCAACATCTCATCATATTTCATTTTTAGACTTGTGCATTTTCAGAATTTCATTTCTATATTTTGTTGTACAAGTTCAATATTCTGATTTTAGGAGTCTAACAGTTGGAAATCATAGTAAAATAAAAATTTAATAAGCTTTGGAATTAGCATTTTAAATTTTTTTGGGTTCACTAACTTCAGACTATCTTCTCTTTTGCAGGGGTGGTTGCATGCCAAATTTTTTTGGTGCAAAATATCAGAATTATTAGATTTTGTTACCTGTCTATGATTAAAAATTATTAGAGTTTGAGTTTAATACTTTTTTAAGATCTAAATATTCAATCTTGGTAAAGAAAAATCATGTAAGATAATATTAGTGTAGAACAAAATGAATAGACAATTGCTAGAATGTGGACTAGATTGAAAAGAAAGGGTGATGGGAAATGTTATTGTCCTTTCAATAATTGCAAGGGCTTAAAGACGAGAAGACTTTTAATCACAACAGCTAAGAAACATTGTAGGGAGCATGGTCACATTGAAGGGGACATGATTATCATCCATTGGTAAGTTGTTCATTATATGTCTTTATATTGATTGAATTTGTAAATGTTTATATCGTTTTAACATTTCTATATATAAAAAATCACTTGATCGTGATCATGGTTTATTTGTGTCGATCATTATTATAAAGGTGGGGTACCCTAGGGCACAAGATATGGATTATCATGCCCCAGAGAATGTGGTTTTGCAAGCAGAGGAACATGGAGATGTGAATATCGAAGATGAAGTTAATGATCCTATGAAAGAAGATGATCATGTGCCAAAAAACACAATTGAAGATGATGGTACAAATACATTGATCCATGACACATTTAGTGGCGCAACTGATCATGATGGTCGAGATGACTTTGATGATGTTCATGATTTACCTGTACTTGAGAGGGCAGACAAGCCCCTTTATGAAGGCTCTGAAACAACTCTTGTTTCTGTTGTATTGTTGCTGGTGAACTTGAAGGTTATGAATGGTTTATCCAACATAGCGATGCCACAGATGTTAAGGTATGTCATATATGTCATCTTTTTTCATCTATTTTAATTGTTGTTAGTTCATCATTAGTAAATAAAGGATGAAATATGTACCATTAATATTCTTTATATTAACAAATTATTTTTTGTTGTAGATTGATTGGTGAATTTTTGTTACCACCATCAAATATTTTACCTTGCTCATACTGAGATTTATCTGCCATTATGAAAGATATTGGAATGGAGTATCAAGCAATAGATGTATGTCCCAATGATCATATTATATATCATAAACGGCATGAATTTGCAACAGAATGCCCAAAATGTCATATCAGTAGAAATTGAACAGATCAACTAACAAAAAAGGTGCCTCGCAAGGTTCTTCGTTACATTCCCATTATTTCAAGTATGCAACAATTATTTAGGTGCAAAAGCTTAACACAATTTATGGATTAGCATGCACGAAATAGAAGTGGAGATGGCATTCTTCGAATGCCTGTGGATGGTTATGCATTTAAGGACATGGAGGATAAATGGTCACACTTTAAAGAAGAACCTCGTAATCTCAGGATTTCATTGGCAGCGGACGGTGTCAATCCATTTGGAGAGCTGAGATCTATTTACTTGGTGTGGCCTATTTTTGTTATCAATAACAACATTCCTCCATGGATGTCAATAAAGAGGGAGCACATAATGTTGGAAATGATTGTTCTAGGTATTTGTTTACATCAATTTTCTTTAACATAGTAGCATCTCATTTGTCTTATTTGTTGCATAATGACTTATATTTTTTTTATTTAATAGTCATGTATATTAATTTATATATATTGCAGTAAAATGGTTATAATAATTATGTAATGTTTATGTTCATTCAACTAGGTAAGTACCAAGTTAAAGATATGAATGTATATATCGATCCTCTTAACGACGAGTTACTAAAGTTATGGAATTGCATCACAATGTATGATGTCTCTAGACCAATAGTACAAAGACAATTTCAATTCCATGTAATGCTTGTATGGACAATTCATGATGCCCCAGGGCTAACACATTTTTGCGGTATGTTATAATGTTCGACTACACTTTAACGATATTTAATTTTATGAAGTAGATATCATGCATGTTTTTTAAATAATCTATTAATTATATATAATTATAAAAATTGACATATTTAATCCAATTATATATGATCTTGCAGGTCTTCAAACAAAGGGAAAATTTTCATGTCGAATTTGTGGTCCAAAGATGAAATCATTCAACAAGTTTAGGAAAGCAAGTGTTTGATGAGTATAGTTACTTCCTCCACATAAATCATAAGTATCAAACTACTGAAAAACATCTTTTCAATGGGAAAGAAGAGACTACATGAAAACCACTAAGAATGACACCTCGCCTATGGAAGTTGGAATATAATAGAATTAATCATCAAGTTTATACATCAGATCAAATTGTTTATCTATCATATATAATATGTTTCGAATTTATATTTTTATATTGTGTTTTGTTTGCTCATGCAGTAATTGACAATGATTCTTGTTGTTAATTTTTTTAACTTATATTCTTCATGAAGGTCGTCAAGGCATTAATGGTCGGCTTCCACAGGGAATGAAAAGTTATCCCAGACAATTTAGTAGGTTTCCCTACTATGAGCAACTACAAACTATGCATTTGTTTAATACGATGCATATTAGAAAGAATATAATAGAAATGTTATGGAAAATATTGGATGGAAGGCATGACAAAGAAAAAAATGTCAAAATTTGTAGTGACATTCAGGAAGCCAATCATGTAATGAAAAATGTCATTCAATTAAATAGCGATGGAGACCAAATCAATATAAGCGCCCTTCCTTGGTTATTAACGGAGCAACAAGACAATGCTATAAAATAAGTCATATGATAAATTTGATTTCCCACAGGATTTGCTATGAATGTAAACAATATCATAACAAAGAAAGGTGAATTTGGGTCAGGGATGAAAATGCATGATTGACATACCTTCATTAAGGTAATTATTTTGGTATATTATAGATATATTTGTATATTGCATGTACTTTTCAGTGTATTATGTTTACAACTTTTGGAAAAATAATGAAAAGATCATTTTATAATTGTTGCAGTACGTTCTACCTCTATCTCTCCTAGACAACTTTGACAACAATGTCAAGCAAGTTATATATGATCTTGGAAAATACATGAGGTAAGTAGTCAATAATTGTTCAATTCTTTGTATAGATCTTATAATTTCCATTTTTTTTACTTGTTATGTAATATATTGTATATTGTTGTTAAATCCCGTTAATACATTTGTGCCTTGAATCACTTGTAGATGGCTGTCATCTAAATAAATCCATAAAGAAGATATAAATTATTGGAAGATCAAAATTTCTCATCTAATGTGTGAAATGCAAAAGTATCTACCTTTGATATTTTTCAATACACAAGAACACTACCTCATACACCAAGTTGAGGAGATTGAATTGTGTGGACTTGTACACACAAGGTCAATGTGGATGGTTGAGAGGCACTTGAAATTTTTAAAGGATTTGGTAAGAAAAAGAGAACATATTGAGGGTTCTATGGTGGAGGGATATATGGTATACCAGACCATGGTGTACATTACTAAATATCTTCCTAAGTTTGCAACAAAGATCCATGCAGATCGCATTTGGGATCCCAACTCCATTAACAAATTTGAAGGGGAGTACCTGATGGGGAAAGGTAGATTGATGGAAGTGAGAGGTAATTATAATAAATTTTACATTTGTTTTTTATGTATATTGTACTTATTTAATTATTAATATTCAATATACATCAATTATAAATTAAGGTCGTATACCGTGGTAATTAACTAATTAATGTAGACCTGAGATGCTCATCTCAACCAACCTATCAAAATTACTTTAAGAGGCTTCCAATAAGTTTAGAATGACCACTTTAAACAATCCAAACAACTCTCAAAGCTTGAAAAACAACATAAGTCAAATTTCACACTTTGACTCCTTAAATCCTTGTAGCAGTGCAAACCTAGTTTTTCCAAATAACTCAAAACTTTCTCAAAACACCAGAAAAAACCTTGATGTTTTTAGACACCCATTTTTATGTTATTAAACATAATTCAAGGGAAATTACAAGTCCTTTAGACCAAATCACCAAAATCACCCTTTCTAGGTTGTGCTGATTAGGCTGATTAGGCCTATTTTACAAAGCAACTAGTCTTTAAAGTTGTCATATGCCCATGAAATATTGGGGAAGAAATTTTTATGCCTCCAAACCTCCAAATCCACAAAAATATTCCACTTGTATGACCAGATTCTTGCCAAACCCAAAAACCCTTGTTTTAGGCCAAAATCGTGATGGTTTATTCAATCTCGCACTTCCACGACCTCCCAGACCTCAAAAACAATTTAGACACAACCATTAGGTCTGAAAATGGGTAAAAATTCATAAAATCAGATCTCCCATACATATTTTGTTGAAACGTAAGTTTGAACCTCTCATTTCACATGTTTTTCCTCACAAAACTCGAGGAAAACAACTATACCTTCTTTATTTATCGTCCCATGAGGGTTTATAATGATCACTTTATTCCTTTTAAGGGAATTTTAACCTCAACTACCCAACAACCACCTCTACAATTGACTTTTTAATCTTTTATGATCACATGAAACATAAAACACACTAATTTCAAGGTTGTTAACATCACTATTGAAATGTTTTAATTTTTTGAATTTGTTAACGTCATTTGTGATTTTCATTTTTTTTATACAGTTGGTCAAGAGTGGGATGCACTACATTTTTACGTCGCAAATAGTCTTGATTGGATGATAGTATGGATTGAACGATGTCAACAATCTAGTCGTGCATTAACATGGGAAGGTGTGGCTTCATTGGTTAAAGAAGCTCATCGTAATGGAGATTCCAATGTTACACAAAGATAAATTGATTTAGCATATGGTTTAAGAGATAAAAAGGTACATATAAATATATTAATCACCCATATTATTTAATTATTTTCAATTATATTGATGTATATATATGTTGAGATTTTTTTCTTTGCATACATTCGACCAAGAATAAATATTTTTATCAACTGACGATATTGCAATAATTTTTTCATATTTGACATATTGCAGGTGAAACACCACAAGGCTATGTGGTGTAATGGTTATAAATTTTGAATCAAAAATTTGGATGACACGAAGAAAACTTGTGATTCTGGGATAACTGCAGTGTTTCAGGTGACTAATGTTTCATCTAGAAGCGACATACATCCAAAAGTCTCAAAAAATTGATACTATGGGATTTTGGATGATATACTTGAGTGTGGCTTTAAGTCTTTAAAATTAGTTATGTTCATTATCCTATTGTACAGGCTACGATTAAATGAAAATGATCTCGAGAGACTGTTATTGAACATGATAATGGATTTACCATGGTTAATACAAGGTCGATTGAGCAAGCTGGAAATGAGCCCTATGTTCTTCCAAGCCAATGTGAGTAGATATTTTACTCAGAGGTTCTAGGTAAACTGGGTTGGTCATTTTTTGTTAGACGTGATCCAAGAGGAAGGACGATAAAGTATAATGTGGTGTAAGAAGAAGATATCAAAGAACTAGAAGATGATGTTAATGATGTGATTGACAAAGATGTCGAAGAGGAGGAACTAGATCATGATGATGTAGGAGTTAATGTTCATGAATATGATATCCATGTGGATGATGACATTATCGAAATTGATATCAATGATGATGATGATGATATGATCAATCCTTACAATGTCAAATTTGGATTGGATGATACATCAGACAAAGAGTTTGATGAAGAAGAAGATCAATGACATTGAAATGTATGAGTTATGTGATTGTATTATCTATTTGATATTCATTTCTTGATAGAATTATATTTGACTTATGTGGTTACATAATTAATTCATGATGTTTTTAATTTTTATGTCATTACATAATTAATTCATGATGTACTTTTTAATGTTTAATTTTAATTCATGATGTTACAACTATTGTAGTTCCCCTAGAAACTTCCATATGATCATAATGAATGGTGTTTTGGGAAATTTCATGAAAGATGACACATTGATCGTAGTAGTGAAATAATTGCAAAGTCGTTTAGATTTTTTAGACCAATCACCCTTCATAATGTCATTTTTAGGATCATCTCCAATTTGATTACTAGGACACATAAGGCTGGATTTGATTGGCTTATCTTGGAGGAACATTGTGGCTTTGTGTAATGTGAGAAATTTTTTGATGGGGTACTTGCTATTGCTAAGGCGGATCACTCCTTTCTGTGAAGGCCATACACATATGATTGGATCAAGTGTTCTTTTCTTTAGAAAATTCCTATTGCCTTTTTGATAGGTTATGATTGGATTAGATGGGTTATGAAGCACTTATTTCAAGTAATTTATGTCTATTTTAATTTGTAATTTATTAAATTCAAACAAGAATTCAAGGACTCAGTGGCCAAAGTTCTGTTCACCGAACACAATATATGCGTCGTTCTTTTAGCCGAGCTAGGGCGCCCGTGCCCTAGCTCGTTTTTCTGCTTTTCTTGTCTGTGCGTCGTGGGTGGGGGGGTCTGGTTGTATTGGGTCTTTCCTGGTCGCCTGGGGGGTTTTCCCTTGTTCTTGGTGGTCCGTGGGCGCAGCAGGATCTTTTTTGGAGTCGCCTGGTTTAGGGCCGGCGCTGGTGGATCTTCCGGCTGGTGGGCGTGGCATTTTCCTGTGTGGGTGCTGCTTCTGGCGGCTGTCTTCTTTGGGCGAGGGCTGAGTGTGGGGCGGTTGTGGCGAGGTGTGGGGTGGTGCGGTGTGGGTGAGGCTTGGGGCTGCGTGCGGGGCTTTGTGGAGCCGGGGGGTGGGGTGTAGTGGTGTGGTGGGGTCTGAGTTCGGGGCTTGTGTGGGGTGGTGTGGTGGTTTTTGTGGGGACCCCTCCTTGGGGGGTGCGTGTGGGGCTTTCCCTCGTGGGGGAGCTATTGCTTTGGGGGTCATTGAGGACTTGGTTCTCTGTCAGGGGTTTTTTTCTCAATGGAGGCTGGGGGGCCTTCGGGGGAGGGACCTAAGCTAGATTTTCGATCTGCTCTTGGCTCGAAACCCTTGCCTTCGGGGTCTCGTCTTCATGATAATATTTTATTCTCTCAGAATGCGGAAAAGAGTGAGGTGGGATTGGCAGGCGGGTTTCGTGTTCCAAAGGTTAACGGTTGCCTTGAAAGGTGCAAAGAGAGGCCGAATGTTGTGATCCCGATGGAGATGCTCGCGGATGATATTGAGTACTACTCAAGACATTCGTTGTATTGCAAATTTTTGGGGTTGAAAATTTCTCTGCAATTTTTGGAGAGCTGGGCTCGAAGGACTTGGATGCCAATAGGAGAGATGGAGATTCGGCTCCTTGCTAATAACTATTTCATGGTCACGTTTGACTGCATGGCGGATAGGATCAAGGTTTTCGAAGGAGGTCCGTATTTTTACAACCAGGTGGGCTTGTTTATCAAGCCGTGGCATGCAGGCTTCAATCCAGCTGAGGAGATTCCTAGTCGGGTTCCGGTTTGGGTTAGATTGCCGAGGTTACCGGTTGAGTGTTGGCGGGAGGATGTTCTGCACTTACTAGCCTCAATGCTTGGTAAACCTGTTGGTTCCTCGCAGCAGACACAGTTCAAAAAGGTAATGACTTTTGCCCGATTTTGTGTGGAAATTGATTTAAGTAAACCTTTGCCAGATTCTTTAGAGGTATGCGCAGGTTCTTACTCATGGGTTCAACAGCTTGATTATGAGACCTTACCTTTTAGATGTCGGTTATGTCATGAATATGGTCATTTACTGCGTCGTTGCCCAAGGGCCAAGCCTTTGGGGACTAATTCCTCTCTGCCACCTATGAATCCTTCTGGGTTGGATAAGGGTAAAGGTCCTGTTCAGGGTGGTGGTCCTGGGGAGGATGGCTTTCTTCCTGTCAGATCTCGGAATAGAAATAAGGGGCTTAAAAGGCCCCTGAATGAGAGGCAGGATGAGGATTCTTTAAACAGATTTGAGGTGTTGGAGGGTCTTAGCCAGCAAGAAGTGAACCCTGGGTTGGTTGATTTGGATCAAGGCAGGGTGGATGTTGAACAGCAAGGGCAGTTGGTGGAGCTAGTAATGGATAACCATCAGGTGGGAGTGGATTCGGCCGTTCAGGGTGCGGAGCTGGGGGGGGAGGCTTTGGTCAAGAGGGGATCAGCCCTGGGATCTCCTCTGCCCCCCAGGTGGTGGGAACCTTGCAGATGGAATCAGTCTTAAAGTTGGAGGCTCAAAGTGAACCAAGTAGCGTGGTGGTGAAAGACGGAGGGGCTGGGTCTTTCCATGAGCAGAAAGCTGGTTCGGTGGGGGGAAAAAGCAATAAGGCTTCTCTTCAATTAGGCATCCTCCAAAAGGACTTCAAGAAAGGAGGGGTAGAGAAAGGTTCCAAGTTGGGCAGGAAGAAGGACTTGGAGAAGATTAAGATGATTGGGGAAAATTTGGTGGAATCAGGGTCAGTTAAGACCCTGGACTCTCACTTCACAGGCCCTTTGAAATGATTGTCCTATCCTGGAATGTTAGGGGCTTGAACAGTGGCCCTCGACAAAAAGCTGTTCGGAATTTAGTTAGATGTCAATATCCTGATATTCTCTTTTTACAGGAGACAAAGCTTTCTGTGGATGGTATGATGGGCATTATGCCCAAGCTGTGGAGGAATGGTGATTGCCAATGCGTTGGTGCTCTGGGTGCCTCTGGTGGGGTTGCTTGCTTATGGGACCCTCAGAAGATTTGCCCCCTATGGTGGTTTTCATTCAAATCCTCTATCTCTATGGTGGCCTCTTGTTATGAATCTGGGGAAGTGGTTCTTTTCTCCAACATTTATGCGCCTGTGGATTTGCAGGGCAAGCAGATTTTGTGGTCAAATATTCGGTATGTGAGAAGTATGAACCCTTACCTGCCATGGATTATTGGGGGTGATTTCAATGCTATCACTGAGATCGCTGAGAAGCGGGGGGGTACCATGAGATTGGAGGCTTCTGCTCTTCTCTTTCAGGATAATATTTCTGTTTTGAATCTGGTGGATATCAAGCCAGGTAATGGGCACTTTACCTGGAATAATCGTCGCCCTGGTGAACATGGCATTGCAGAGCGGCTGGATCGGTTTATGGTTTCTTGCTTTTGGGTGGGTGATAGGTGGGTTACTTGCTCAGAGATTTTGGACTGGAGGGGTTCGGACCATTGGCCCATTAAGCTTTCTATCAGCCTAGTTGGGCGGACCCACAAGCCCTCTTTCAAATTCCAGCTTATGTGGCTGCGGGATCCCGTTCTCCATGATTATGTTGCTCAGTGGTGGCAGGAGGGAAGACCATCTTTTGGTACAGCTATGTATGTTTTTTCTAAGCTTCTCCAGTTTGTTAAATATAAGATTAAACGCTGGAATAAGCAATGTTTTGGGAATATTTTTAAGGCCAAGGTTGATGCACAAGCTAAGTTGGATGGTATTACGAGGTTGTTGAGGGAGAAAGGGGTGTCTGAGGCTCTATTGCAGGAGGAATCTAGGGCTTTGAAAGATTTGGAGGAATGGGAATTACGGGAGGAGATCTTTTGGAAACAAAAGTCTCGGATTGACTGGCTTCAGGAGGGGGATAAAAATTCTGCCTTTTTCTTCAACTCTGTGAAGGCACGAAGGCATGGTAACTCTATTCCTGTTTTGATTTCGGATGGTGGAGAGAGTTTGAATTCTTTTCAGAGTATCTCTGATGAGGCCGTTCGTTATTTTTCTAGCCTTTTTAGAGAGGATGTGCAGGGGAACTTGGTAGGGGAGGCACAGGTCCTTTCTTGCATCCCCCATTTGGTGTCTCAGGAGATGAGAGAGGATCTTATGGGGGAAATCACACTTGAAGAATTAGAGGGGACGGTGTTTCAAATGAAGAAAGGAAAAGCTCCTGGCCCTGATGGTTTCCCGGTTGAATTCTTCCAAGAGTTTTGGGAGATCATCAAGTTGGATTTATTGGAGGTGGTCAAGGAGTCGCAGCGGAATAAGCAAATGCTTAAGGCTCTGAACTCCACTTTCCTGGCTCTTATTCCGAAGTGTGATGGAGCGGATAGGTTGAGCCGCTTCCGGCCTATATCCTTGTGCAATGTGGTGTATAAGATTATCTCGAAGCTAATTGCGAATAGGCTGAAAAAGTGGTTGCCATTACTTATATCTGAGGAGCAAAGTGGTTTTGTGGAAGGCAGGCAGATTCTAGATGGTATTGTTTTGGCTACTGAGACCATCCATTCTATGGCTAATTCTAGGGTTAAGGCTATGTTTATCAAATTGGACATGGCAAAGGCATATGATAGAGTCCGTTGGTCTTTTCTTCAGAGGATCCTTGCTACTTTCGGTTTTGGGGATGATTGGATCCAATGGGTCATGAGCTGCATCACGTCTGTGTCCTTCTCTGTGTTAACTAATGGGATGCACTCGGAGTTGTTTGAGGCTACGCGTGGGATAAGACAAGGGGATCCTCTTTCCCCTTACCTTTTCATCTTGCTTGTGGAAGGCTTGGGGCGCCTTCTAAGGGGCCAGGTGGAGCTGGGGCTTATTCAGGGGTGGCGGTGGGGTGGTGATTTACCTCCTTCGTCCCACTTGCAGTTTGTGGATGATACTGCCTTGATGGGAGAGGCTACTGTGAGGGAGGCTACTAATATTTGTCAGGTGTTGGATAGGTATCTTGAGGCTTCAGGTCAAGCAATCAATGAAGATAAGTCTTCCATTTATTTCTTTAATACTTCGAATCCTATTCAGAGGCGAATTGCTCAAATTCTTCGTTTTCAGATAGGGACCCTTCCTATGTCTTACCTTGGGGTTCCTATCTCGGTGGGAAGCTTATCAAGGGAGTCATGGCAGCCTATTCTGGATAAACTTCGGCTGAAGGTTACCCATTGGACCAATCGGTGGTTGTCCTTTGCTGGGCGGGTTCAATTGCTGAAGTCTGTGGTCCAGGCTCTCCCTATTTATCGGTGTATGCTTCAGGTGGCTCCGATGGGATTTGTTTCTGAGTTGGACTCTTTGGCAAGACAATTTTTATGGGCTGGTAGTGTGAGGACTTCCAAGTGGAGTTTGGTTAAGTGGGATACTGTCTGTTGTCCTAAGCAGCTTGGGGGTTTGGGGTTGAGACATTCCTCTCTGGCAGGGACAGCGTTGGCGGCGAAGCTCTATTGGAGATGGTGCACTGAGAAGGATAGGATTTGGGCTAGGATTTTGTCCTATAAGTACTTTCAGGGTATTCCTAGAGATGATATTCCTCGTTATCCCCTGTTAGGTAAGGGCTCTGCGGTGTGGGCTACCCTCAAGAAGGGAGCAGTGCTTATCAAGGATGGTCTATTTTGGATTTGCAGGAGGGGGACTGAGGTTCAATTCTGGTATGATTCCTGGGATGGATACCCTCCCATCCTATCTCAGTTCCCTGAACTGATGGCTTTGAGTAGGAGTTTCGAGGATGTTGGTTGGACGCGGGTAAGTGATTTTAAGGTGATTTCTTACCAGGGTCAGCTTGTGAGTTCTAGATGGAGAACTCCTGAGGAGTGGCCGATTATGGGCATGGAGGAAGATTGTAGGATTCTGCAGAGTATTCTTTTGAGAAGACAATGTAATCCTTTAAGAGACAAGGATATTCTTGCCTGGTCTCCTAATCCAAAGGAGCACTACACGGTTGCGTCTGGATATCGGAGGCTTCTATCTCAAAGGTTTGAGGGGGAGGAAGTTCCGTGGTGGAAGAAGGTTTGGAACAAGTTTTCTTGGCCGAAGTGTAACTGCTTTGCCTGGATTTTGGCTTGGAACAAGTGTCTGACTTGGGACAAGATCCAAATGCGC
>VDFB02018395.1:0-34970 GCA_007258455.2 Sequoia sempervirens
GGTGATCAATTTCCTCAATTATTTTTCCTTCGAGGATACCAAAGTTAGTAATGAATTTGAATATGTGTCGATCATCTTCAAACACCTGCAAATTTGTAGCATTATCAGGAATTGAAGGTAGCTACACCGGCTCAACTATAAATCTTCTCAAATCTGAAGCATCTAAAGGTTCTAGAGCATTGGAAATAGTGGCTAAAGCATCAGCTCTTTGATTAAATCTTTGTGGAATGTGAGTAATGTTGAAGGCATCAAAATGTTCTATTAAATACCACACTTTGTGTCAATAACTAGACAATCGCTTGTAATGAAAAATGTACTATTTTCAAACTTGTTTTATTACCAACTCAAAATCACCAAAGACCTTAAGAATCTTGACTTTCTTCTTGATTGCAAGCATCAAACCATGGATGAGGGCTTCGTATTCTGCTACATTGTTAGTACATTGAAATTGCAATATATAAGCAACAAGAAAAGATTTACCTTGTGGACTTATAAGCTCAAATCCAATTCCAATTCCTTGTTTTGATTTAGATCCATGAAAACCTAAGGATCCAGGCTTGATCATCAGTAGTTGTAAACTTACAATTCTTAAGATTTTTTGAATTAACATTTTTGGTCTGCATAACCTACACTTTATCTCCATGGATTTTTGGTTCAGACCTTTTGATCTTAGTATGTTCAAGACAATGTTGGGTTTTTATTTTGTGAATGATTTCCAAGCACATCATGCAACTGTATTTTGAATCTTAGAATTGTGTAACCTACACCAATCCTACATCAAAATAAATTTTAGTGAATTTTTCATTTTTCTGCTCTTTCGAGCTCTATACAATGTTCTTCCAAAATTTATCATAATAACTATTTTCTTCTTCGAAAGAATCATAATCTGATTTGATTAAAAAATCAATTCTAGGAGTTATTTGATTATTCTCTTTAGATTTGCACATGAATACTTCTTCTATTTTGACTCCTGAGCCTCGAGTTTTATAAACCCCTAGTTCTACATCAATATATATAATTTTATTTTTTTTATCGTAATTAGTGATCATGTATTTCATACGTGGTTCTCTCTTAATTCTAATTTGATTAGGAACTCCTTTCCATGGTAAACACATATGTGAGAATTATGTGACAATGTATCCATTCAAATTTTTTGACCAATCCCTACTCAATAGCATACCATAAGTATCAAGTATCTCAACAACTTGAATATCAATATAATACTGAATTTTGGGATCTGATGCTAGTTGCAGATGAATATTAGTTAACTATCTGACCATATTTACTTTAGTTTTGTCAAGCTAAGTAAATTTATTTAAGGAACTCACTGGAGTTAACCCTAGCATTTGACATATGGACAAAGACATCACATTAGTAGACACTCCAGAATCTAATAAACAATTATGAATATTTTTACCAAATATCCTCAGTGTGAGCAAGAATGGTGGGGATTCTATTTTTCCTTTATAAAAGTCTAATTGCGCATCCACCATAGGAACAATTTTTTTTGTCTTTTTCCTTAATTAGGTTATCTTTCATCTGAGACTCTTTAAATTTTCTCTCTTTTGGAAGATCTTCTAAATTATTCAAGAAAGCTTTCCTGATTATAGGTATTTTGAGCAATTCTGATAAAGAAAGGATGATTTTTACCTTTTTGATCTCTTCTGCTAAATAATTAGTCAATTTTTTTTTATCAATGGAATCTACCTCCTCACTTTGTGAAACATTTGATGAATTATATTGAGAGGTCACCTTAGGTAACCCTAGAGTATTACTTGATTGATCGTCTAGTGGAGTGTTAAAGTTATTGGGTGGAATTGATGTGGTGAATGACCCATTGAATTTATTTCCACTGTTTATGTAAGTTCTCAAGTTGTAACTATGCCCTTTCTAATATTGTTGAAAAGCATGAATTTTTTCAACTTCATCCTAAGGTTCATTTTCACCTTGATAAGGAAATGTATAAGTTTCTAAAGTCATGGTTGAACTATCTCCTTCATATTCATGAGTATGACTCCTAACAACAATAGGTGACTCAACACATTTGTAACTTTCAAGAACCAAAGAAAAATCATATCCTATTGGAACTAATTCATTTCCTTTAGGAGGATGAAAGTCACAATATTCATTATAGTGTGTAGTAGCCAGGAAAATATTTGAAGCATTTTTAAATTGTGGATAGTCCACTTCAGAATGAACATTTATCTTATGGATTCTACACTAGTTATTCATAGAAAGTTCAACTAAATTCACCTTTGGCATGGTTCTATCGTCAGAGAGATTAATTTTATCTAAAGGTGTGGATACTCCATTATTCGGTCATGTGTTCCAAGGTGTAGGTGGTCTAGGAGAATTGTACACTCGACTTTGTGAATTTTGATTGTTATTTTGAGAATAAAATTTTTGATTTCTTAATTGCATAACCTCTATGGTTAAACTTTTGAGTTGAGCTGTGATTTCTCTAATTTCTTCTTTATCATCTATAATTTTGAAAATTTTGACTCTCTTGAGTCTATGAGAAGAAATAATTTCCATTAGGATGTAGCTCTTTGATAGCTAGACCAGGGTGAGGGACTAAAGCTTAACTATTTCCTGGTTGAAAGAAAGTATTTTGAGGAAGCATCTCACTCTGGACCACTAAAGAAAAACAATTAGGAGTCATTGAATGATTTAAAGGGAGTCCATTCACATCTAGAGTAGGATAATTATTCAATCTGTTTCTGCTATTTACTGATGATCCATTTCTGAGATGTTTCATTTCTGAATTTACACTTATATCTTCAACATGGGATTTTGGTAAAGTAGTGGGATTATTCTCCCTCCTCACAAACACAACAGTTAAAGGATCTACTACTGTGTAATAAACTGCAATGACAAACAAATTATCCACTACATAAGGTGCTTGTAACCTAGAATAAGCCTTTTGAAACCTATCATTAAAATTAATTATAGGTTCACCATTGAACCTTTTGATTTGAGTGAATTGATGATATAATAAGACAAGATCAACTAGTGTTCTAAATTTGGCCAAAAATTTCCTTTCCATATCTTTGCCAAGATCTAATTGAGTTACGAGGTAGGTTGATATACCACTGGTAAACTTCATCACTTAGAGTATAAGGAAATAGTCTACATACAACATTCTCATGTTGTATTCTTGATCTAAAACATGTATCCTTGAAGATACTGATGTGTTCTTCTGAATCCTTGTGAAGATAATATTTAAGACACAACTTGTCAGGATTTTTTAGATCATTATGTATGAAAATTGGATCGATGACTCTATGTTAAAGAAATCCATAGCTATGGGAGGAGGTGGTAGTATAACAACAATCAGATTTTGTGAATTTTCACTTACACTTCTAAAATTTTGAGGTCTAGATGATGTTCAACCACTAAGCTCAACTAAAGTTACACAAGGATCACCAGACTAGGATCTAGTGACTCTATGAAAATTTAGTTTCAAACCTAATGAAACCAAAAGAAAATGAAGATTCCCTCCTTCTAGCACCATTTCCTATTGATCACGATGTTAGTCGACACAACAATGTAGATAAAATCCTCATAGGTGAACCACAAAGAACCTATATTTACTTGAAATATTGAACTAGGGCAACCTAAAAAGAAAGAAATTTTGAGGAAAAAGGTTGACTTAGCTTAATCCAAGGCTTTGGTTGTCAAGTCTTGACCATACTAGGTTCACTTCAAGGTATGATGCGATATTTATATTGATCTTGATGGATATATGATTATATTTAGTTCTTAAAGGAATCATAGGCATCAAATGGAAGATTTTCAATCCAATCATTAAATAATTTCATGAAATCAATAGATTTGCAATAATATTGCATGAACATCAAACAAAATTTCTATCACTTAAGTAGATTTAGTTTTAAGCATTCAACAATTTCATATAAATGAAATATTTTCAATAATATTTTCATTCATTCATCTCTTTTTTGGAACATTTTCTAAATTTAACATCTAATCTAAAATAAAATTGCTCTTGGGTATTATCCACGCATGCCCCAAGATTTAATCAAATCAAAGAAAACTGCTCTATAATTCAACATATTGCTTCACAACTAGGTATAGAACGGTGCGAGCTTTTAAAGAGAAGGAGTTTAGTTTAGACATCAAGTAGGTTATGTATGCACCCTTAAATGGTGCAACATGCAGTCTTTTCTAACTGAACAAACAAGCCAACTACAAAGAAAGATTCATGAGATATATAACTATCAAATTGGCTTCGATATTGATTAAGTTCTATGTGCAAACAAGTTTTTAATCCAAAATGATTCAAAAAATAAGAAAACAGAATAAAACTTAAAGAATTTTTGTCTCTTCTGACATCCAAAAATTTTGAACTTAAAATAAAAGTAAAGGAATAAACAACCTTTTATTGGAACAAGGCCCCGAGAGTTTGAACTTAAATTCTATCAAGAGAATCAAAAATAGCAAATCAAAATGTAGTACATGGTAGATGCGAGTTGTCATCAGAATCTTCTAGACAAAATCAAAGCTTTGACTTCTTCAACAAAAACAATCCTTAACTCCAAGCTCCGGTACACAATGATCCGCACAAAAAAAAGACTTATTGGTATTCCTTAGAATAATTAATGATAGAATTCTATGGGGAAATTAACTTCAATATAGCCTTGCTATACTTCTAGTATCTGATATCTGATGATTCATTGCATCATCTCAAGCTCCAGTTCTAGGCACCATTCTCCACCTTTCTTCAATTGATACTCTCATAAAGTAGTTAATATCTGATGCATACGTTCTTTTGAAATCCCTTAGATTTCCTTCCAACTGTTGCAAGTATCAACAAGTTTGGTTGTGTTGTCATTGATGTCAACACAATACAAGATGTTGTGGGTTATGTATGTATAATTGAGATGCTAATGAGATGTTGTGAGTACATGGAGCTATCTTTATGATGGTGTAAATGAGCTAATATGATGGGTTACTAAGTGCTTTTGAGAAAATTAATAAATAGAGAAGTGAGAGTTGTGTGTATGTTCAAAATGTGCTCCAGTTTGTGCTCCACATTTATTTTGTGTTGATCCTATGCTTTTGTAGATTTGAGTTCTTTTTGGGCTTCTATTGGTGACATCTCCTGGTTTGTAGCTTCTGGATTGATGGAGAATGAAAAATGTGTTCACTGGTGTGTGAATTGGTTTAACAAAGTTGTTTATCTGTGGACTGGGAGAAATGTTTCTACTCCACAGTCCTCTGCTAGTTTGTTTCAGGTCTCGTAGATCTGGAAAATGTCTTGTAAAGGTGTTCTTTGTGTGTTGGTAAATATTTTCATGGTCGGGTGCTCTAAAAGTTGAGTTCCAGTATTGTTGTGTGTGTTTGCACAAGTCCATATGGATTGGTGAGAAGTATTCTAGTTTTGAAGGTTGTTACAATTGATGTGGATGAGTCTAAAGGAATTTAAAATGTGTTATAGTGATTGGTTAAGCATGTTGTGTGGTCCTCATATCATTTTCTTGATGTGGAAATGTGTACTTCAAATTTCATTTGTGTCTTCATTAGGTTTGGCCAACTTGGTGTTCACACTTCATACGAAGGATTAAGAATTGATTAAGAAAACATGTAATTGATCTGAGACAATGTTTTGGGTCTTGGTTAAGTGCTGGTTTGTTCTGCTCTCATTCCTTTCCATCGCAGGAATGTTGAGTTGCCAACCTAATTTGAATTTATGAAATGAAGTGTGTGTAGCCAACCTTGGAGAAAGTTCTAAGGTTGAAGATGGTATAAATACAAGTCGAGATGTAACTAAGTAACCAATGAATCAAGCCAGACGTTTGAGAAGAAGAGTTGTGTGAAAGTGAATTGAGGAAACAATACATTAATGTGTTAGATTCCTGAAAGCGTCGAGTTGACGGTGTCTACAATTCTTCTGATAAAAGTTGTGAATGTGTGTAACTTATAGTGGTGGATCTTTCTGTTATCTTTTCTTTCTGTAGGAAGTGAGCCTCCTTCTAGATAGTGAGTCCTATATGTAGGTAGTGAGCCCTTGGCAATGAGCCTCTTTGTATTTGGTTACTTTATATTGTGACCTAATCCTCATCATGGTTTTTCCCTTATTAGGTTTTCCATGAAGAATCTAGTGTCTCTTGTGTTGATTTTTCTTTCTATTATTTTCATTTCATGTTCATATTTAATAACATAATTAAGTGGTTGTGAAGTTGATAAGTGTTTGAAGTTTTGTGTTAGATTGGTAACGTGATTCCACCCCTCTTAGTTGTATTGCACCTTTTAAACAATTGGTGCTCGAGCTTGGTTCCTCTAGGAAGCCTAATAGCTTGAGGTAGATCTGAATTGAACAAATGGATGATAAAGATGAGCTTTAAGGCTGCACTTGAAGATCTTGACAAGGTTGAAAGTGAAAATAGAGATTTGAAAGGAAATCTTGATGAGGAAAATGAATGTGTCTGGAAATTGAAACAACAATTGAAGAAGTTCAAGGAAATACATAGGGAAGTAAGTGACCAATTAAAGCAAACTAATGAAGAGATTTCCAGATTGAAGGTGAAAGTGGAGGAAAAGAAAAGAATTGAAGAATGTCTAAATAAAATGGTGCAAAGCAAGTCTGATAAATGCACTAGGCTTGAACAAAAAGTTGTAAACCTGCAAATAGATCTAGAGAAAGAAAAAATCTGTGAAAATAATTTTAAATCAATCTCTGACAAACTTGATGAGTTGATTGTAGAATTGAGCTCTATTCCTAAAGGCCCGGGTGGCCTAGGAAGTAAAACCAATGAAAGTTATAAAGGCTATCGCGAGAATCTAGTGGATGGTCATAAAGCAGCGAGTGTAGAGGCAGTGCCATCGAGAATGCTAGAAGTTTTTTCGAGTAATGCTTTGCATGCAAGAAATTTGTACATAAAGCTATTGAATGTAGATCTTAGGTGAGGATGATTAGCCGAGTGATGATGAACATATTTAATGGAGGTGGAATGAATCAATCTTTTAATGGATATTGTTATACATGTAATAAGTTTGGACACAAAGCAAATTAGTGTAGATCAAGGGGAAAGAGAGGTCAAACAAGACAGAAAAATGTTTTCTGCTACAATTGCAACAAACTAGGACACATTTCAGAGTATGCAAAGTAAAAGGGAAGCCCAGGTCTGATCACGGTAAGCGGAATGAACTGTGAAGAAATTGACAAGGATGAGGTTAAGCAGAAATGAAAAGATATGGAAGAAAAAGAAAGAAAGGTTAAAGAAATGATAGATGTCATTGCCCTCATGCTACAAAAATTGTTCTGGTAATTAGACCTAGCATGGTCTTGGGGGAACATTAACAAAATTATAAAAGCCCTAGATATATGGTGTGTCCGGATGTTGGCGAAGATATGTTGTAAATAGATAAGCATGTTGGAATTGTTGCCTCAATCTCATAGGCTGGAACCTCTAGAAGAGCAAAGTCGGTGTGACATTTCTTTGGTCTGGCCGACTGGCAGTTTGGGAACCTTGTGAAATATTCTGGTCGCTATGACCTTGCAGAAGTCTTGTCGAACGCATTCACTGTGGAGTCTATCGCTATGACATAAAGTAGTCACTTTGTAATCTCCTCTTTGCGTGGAGATCTCGGCCGAGAGCCATTCAATCGGCGTCGAGGGGAGACTCACTTAGTGGCTGGGGGCTTGGTGAACTCAACACTCGGGAAGAAGTCCCAACAACATTGGAAGGTCTTGCTGATAGGGATACGCATTGAAGTCATCGCGATAACCTATGGCGGCTCAGTGAGAAGTCTTACCGAAAGTAACATGTCTCGGCGACAGTGTTGGAGCTTTCAGGGAAACCCTTGGGTGATCGGTAAGAAGTCTTATTGATAGTGATATGTCTCACGACGAAAATTCAAAGTAACACTTTTGTTTGTTATGATTTCCTAATGGTAGTCCAATGAAGGTATCACCAAAATGCCTTAGCGGTAACTCAAGACTTAGGTGTGAAGTCTTGGCGATAGAGATGATGTCTCATTGAAAGCGTGAAGTGGGGTCATTGGTTCGGTGTGACTCTTGGCGAACAGTTGTTTCGGGATAACATGGAAGCCTCGGTAAGAAGTCTTGCTGAAGGTTGATTCTCTCACCGACAGTGGAACACATCGATATGACTTAAAGGCTTCGGTATGAAGTCTTGGTGAAAGCAGTAAGTCTGGCCAACAAGATAGACTCGGGGTGACTTAGAACTTGTGGGGTGATGTCTTGGCGAAAGGTGTTTGTCTTGCCGATGGGAATCCTATTGTCGGTATGACTCTTTGGACTTCGGTATGACCTCTCGCCGATTAGCGATGGTCTGGCTGATGCTTCTTGGATGTCGGCATGACTCTTGGTGATTGTTCGGAGATCAGTATAACATGAAGCTTGTTGTGACGTCTTGGTAAAAGATGATAGTCTTGCCAATAGATGGATGCCGATAGGAATACAATGGGTTTCGACATGACTTGAAGACTCGATGTGATCTCCTGGCGATAGCGATAGTCTCACCGATGTGCATGCTGAGGTTGATGTAACTTGTAAGCTCGGTGGAACCTCTTGCCGATGGAGATGACTCTTGGCGACAACATGTAATCAGATCTTGTGGCATCGGGGAGACACTTCTAGTGTCTCATCGACATGCGACACAAGTTGATCGCTATTGACTGAGTGAAGATTGTCCAACGTGGTGCAATGTGGACAAATCAGAGAAAGCAAAATGTGAATCATTGCTGAGCTAGATGATTCGACAGTTGTGATCCGACAGTTGGAAACAAACCATTTCATAGAGCTGAAGCCGAAGAGAAGCAAATTGCTGATGAGATAGAGAAGACTCAAAGAGCTGATGAGATGTGAAGGCTGAGAGGCTGGTTGTATGGCCGGGGGGCCTTGAGGCCAAAATAGAGGAGAAGAGAGAGCTTCTGATCATGAATCTTGTTTGACCTCTCTTATGTTGATCTGCACTGTATATGTGATGGTATTGTAACAGTGCGAAGATCATTTAGTTTGAGAGGGTGATCAAAAACTGTACAGGGAAATCTGTTGTTACCAGTTATATCCAGAATGAACAAGATGTAATCTCTGAAAGGCTAAGAGCCTAAAATTTTATTGTAACTTCCTATTGCTAAATAATACAATGGCTTGATCTTTGGAGTGTGGGTTTTTTTATCTGAAAGGATTTTCCCCACGTAAATCTTTGTGTTCTAGTTTTCTGTTTTATCTTTCATGCACGTTGGTTAGGTGTAGTAGAATCTGTTAATGCTTGTTGTTGAATCTACATGTGTGTTTTCTCTCGGATGGATCAATGTAGGGAAATGAACTATGTCTATTCCTCATTTGGACATAGTTGTTTGTGTCTTTAGGCAACCTAGAAATGAAAGTTACGAAGGCACTACTATATGGAGTTTTTTCACTAGATGGCTCCTAGATTTCCTTACAAAGTAGGGTTGTGAAAAAGAAATCAGAAGAAAATGTGTAGGCATGTTCATTTCTGGAGCAATCTAGGGTTTCTTAGTGTAGAGAAATAGGATTTTTTTCACCTTTTTGAAGTATGTCACATTTAATGCGAGTTAGGGCAATGTGATGGTGTATAAAGAAAAATCTATAAGCTATTTTTTGATCACTTGTGCAATTGAAGAGTTTAAAAAATGACTTGTAGCAATCTTGAAGTGATCTTGAAGTCATTTGGAGTGATTCCGAGGTAATCTAGAGAAATCATTATGAATAATTAGGAGTAAAAGACATAAGTTTTTCAATTTATTCTCTTGGTTTACAAAAAGGGAAAAAGAAGATGTTTCTTTGAGCAAGAAAGAGTTTAAAGAAGATAAGTGCAATGATGGGCAGAGGATCAAGTGGTGATATTTCCCTAAGGCTGAAGGGTGTTGAATTGGAAGAATTTGATCATCAAAAGATGAAGGAAATGGAATGAGGGTTGAATACAAATGAATTACAGGTCGTAAAAACTCTGGGTATGGATTTATGAGGAGAATTTTGCTAGATTATAGACATATTTACTAAGGCTCTTTTGAAGGATACTTTTGAGTATCTTAGGGAGAAGTTAGGGGTCATTGGCCCTCCTTCTTTGGACTACGTGCACATGGAGGTGCATCATTCTAGTGGATCTACAGATTCTTTATTTATTTGGACTAATGGATGGGTCTACTCCATAGGGGGAGTAGAAAGTTTCATTGTTGCAATATGAGCTATGTGGGTGCACTCCTAAGGGGGAGTGATCAAAAGTTGTTGTCTTTTCCATTGATGTCAAAGGGGGAGAGAGTGTCATGTGAAAAACAATAAAAGGGGAGAAGAAACAGATGAAGCTGAAAGGAAGAGAGAATATTGAGAATGTGTCTTTAATGGTTTTTCACATCATGTGTTGCCATCAATGAAAAAGGAGGAGATTGTTGCAAGCATGAGCAAGTTTGGATGTGTTGTCATTGATGTTGTCATTGATGTCAACATAGTACATGATG
The DNA here is from genome assembly GCA_007258455.2 of Sequoia sempervirens. NCBI lineage: Eukaryota > Viridiplantae > Streptophyta > Pinopsida > Cupressales > Cupressaceae > Sequoia > Sequoia sempervirens. The sequence goes on from VDFB02018395.1 coordinate 10,468, forward strand.
TTGTAGGCTATGTATGTATAGTTGAGATGATGATTAGATGTTGTGAGTACATGGATCTATCTTTATGATGGTGCAAATGAGCTAATATGATGGGTTACCAAGTGCTTTTGAGAAAATTAATAAATATAGAAGTCAGAGTAGTGTGTATGTTCAAAATGTGCTTTGGTTTGTGCTACACATTTATTCTATGTTGATCATATGCTTGTGTGGATCTGAGGTGTTTTTTTGGGCTTATATTGGTGACATCTCTTAGTTTGTAGCTTCCGATTTGAGAATGAAATATGTGTTCACCGGTGTGTGAACTGGTTTAATAGAGTTGTTCGTTTATGGATTAGGAGAAATGTTTCTACTCTGCAGTCCTCCGCTGGTTTGTTTTAGGTCTTGTGGATCTAGAATATTTTTTGTAATGGTGTTCTTTGTGCTCTAGTAAAGATGTTCGTGGTCTAGTGCTCCAAAAGTTGAGTTTCAATATTTCTATGTGTGTTTTTTCAAGTCCGGATGGACTGGTGAGAATTGTTCTAGGTTTGAAGGTTCTTGCAGTTGATGCGAATGAGTCTAAAGAAATCTGAGATGTCTTATAGTGATTGGTGAAGTGTGTTGTTTGGTCCACATATCATTTTCTTGATGTGGAAATGTGTACTTTAAAGTTCATTTGTGTCTTCATTAGGTTTTCCAACCTGGTGTTTACACTTCATACGAAGGATTAAGAATTAATTAAGGAAGCATGTGATTGATCCAAGATGATGTTTTGGGACTTGGTTAAGTGTTGGTTTGGTGTGCTCTCATTCCTTTCCACCATGGTAATGTTGAGTTTCTGACCTAATTTCAATTTATGAAATGAAGCATCTGTAGCCGACCTTGGAGAAAGTTTCTAAAGTTGAAGATGGTATAAATACAAGTTGAGATGTAACAAATTAATCAATGAATCAAGCCACAAGTTCAAGAAGTAGAGTTGTGTGAAAGTGAATTGAGGTAGAAGTACTTTAATGTGCTAGATTCCTGAAAGCAGTGAGCTAATTGTGTCTATAATTCTTCTGATCAAGGCTACGAATGTGTGTAACTTGTAGTGGTGGATCTTTCTGTAATATTTTCTTTCTATAGGCAATAAACCTCCTTCTGGATAGTGAGTCCTATCTATAGGCAGTGAGCCCTTGGAAGTGAGCCTCTTTGTATTTCATTACTTTATATTGTGAGCTAATCCTCACTACGGTTTTTCCATTATTGGTTTTTCCACGTAAAATCTAGTGTCTCTTGTGTTGATTTTACTTTCTGTTCTTTGCATTTCATGTTCATACTTAATAACAGAATTAAGTGGTTGTGAAGTTGATAAGTGTTTGAATTTTTGTACTCAAATTTGGTTACAATTGATTCACCTCCCCCCTCTCAATTGTCTTGCACCTTTCAACACCAACTATGCTTGAGCTTGATATATTCTTCTAATATCTTGAGGATGTTTGCATTCCTCTGCATTTTCTCTATATCATAATTAACCATAGTATTTCTACAATGTATGATCTCATCAATGAATTCCCAGTTTAATGATTGAGAAGGGTCTTTGTTTATTCTTTGAATCCATTCCTTAAAATATTTTACTTCTTTACCCTCCTGTCCTAGTGTTTGGGGATCACAATCCTACCGTGCTAGCACTTCAATGAAATCTTTATCTTTATCAATCAATTTATTGTACATATTAGTGACTTTTTCAAATCCTTTTATACATTGCACCAAAGTGTCACCTTCCCAACTTAATTGTTTCTTCCATTTTTCACATACTGGAACTTCTTGTTTCAAAATTATCTTCTCTCTTATCAATTCTTGGACATCCATTTGAATGTAAGCTTCTATGTTTTTCCTCTCAACATCAACCTGTTCGTGGTGAAATATGCATTCTCCTCCAAATGTTTTGGACTTTGAAAACAAATGGTATACCTCCTTGTACTTCCCAATTGCATCTGTGATAAACTCTTCTACTTGCCTTACCCAATACTTGATCCATTCTTCAACTACATTCATTTTTTGGTGAAGTACTTCAATAACATCCACCTACTCTTGTGACATGAGTAGTAGATTTTGAAGAAATTTATTTTTCTCCTGATAAGATAAGGTTAATGATTTTATAAAATTATCTAGGATGGCAATCCATTCTTTCAGCTCTCTTTTCTTTTGTTTAATTTTTTTGTACCCTAGCAACAATTGTATCCAAATTCATCTTCATTTCTTCTAATTATTACATCTAGGATGAGTTTCGAACATTAATACTTGTTATTCGATACTCCTTAGGTGTTATTTCATGTATACTTTTATCTACTACTGGAGTAGCTATATCAAGTGTTCTGCCTCCATCTACATTCTTCTGCATGACATGTCTTTTTTTAGCTCTTCTCCTAGGCTTAGTAGTCTCTACTTCCTATATTAAATTTTTGAGATCCAGAGGTACAAATTACACTTCCAATTGGGAAGCTAATTCTTTGATTAACCAATTAGGCGTATCTTCATTATGTTCTACCTCTATATCATTTCTCTATTCCTGGTTTTCAGTATTCTCAGGAAATTCTCCTCTTACATTTTCAACTTTATTCATTATATCTTTTGAAACTAAAACATCCTCAACATTATTTGGCATGGATTCTAGATTACTAGGATTCAACACTATCTCTTCAGTTCCAAGACTTATATTTTCCTATCTAGCTAGGTATTCACTATCAGTTCCTAGGATATCGCCTTTTTCATATCCTATCACATTAGGATTCCCTTAATCTCTGACCCCATCACCTGAGGTTTGTGAAGGTTCTTTATCTTCAATTTCCACTTGATCTTCTTTCAAATTTTGAGAAACCTATAGTTGTTCAATATCATTTTGATCATTCCCTAGTGAAAGCTAGGAATCAAAGGTATCTTCGATAACAATATCATTAGTATGAATCTATCCCACAATCTCCCCTGTTTCCATTTCAAGAACTTCAGGGCTCCCTGCATTTGAGGCATGTGTTCCTCTTATGAATTCTTCTTCTTCAACATTCATAGGAATTAATGATGTATCTAGAATCTCTTCTTGTTGGAAACACAAGGGTATACAACTGAGAAGGGGGGTGAGTCAATTGTCACAAAATTTCAAACTTATTAAACTTATTAACCTTTATTCTCATATCTGATTAATAACCATGAAAGCATAAATCATGAACACATCATAATCAAACATAACACCAATATTTTTTTACATGGAAACCCTGTTAGGGGAAAAACCACGATGGAGGTCAGTCCATAAGATTATACCCTATTAAAAGTATAAAGAATGAAATGGGGAATACACATGCATTCAAGAACACTAACTAGAGCTCACTACTCAATTACAACAAGGCTTACTACCCAAAGGAAGACACACTATCTTACAGAAAGATTCAGATTACATTTGTAGGGTTTTGAACTAACAAAATAGCATTTGCTAATGCTTGATCACAGTTCCAGTTAAGCACATGAACACTTCTTCACTCTTATTCACTCTTCTTCACACTCTTCTCTACCTTCGAATGATTTAGAACATTATTTTTGTACACACACATTTGACATAATTCAAATGGTATAAACAATCGTTTACATATATCTGCAACAAGAGATTAAATCATTACAAGTGGGCTGCAACAAAATAATAAAATGAATATAAATTGTTGGCCCAAATCAGTAACAATTAATAATGTGAATCAACCAAGGTCAGCCAAAACATAGTGAACACCCAAAATAACATCCTCGAACATGAACCACCTTCAAAAATTATTCCTCGAAGATCCACAATATGCTACAATCACCTTGTCGGCCATGAACATGAAAAACATGAACACACAAGAGAAAATTGCCAATCACGAGCACAATGATCAAGGCGGACGTACAACATAGATAGAGCATGATCTAGAAACATCCAAAAATATCATGAATCACTAGAGAAGAATCCTCAACAACTGAACTAACAAGAATCACATCATCTTCATTGAGGAACACCAACTGAAGCAACAAACAAACTATCAAAATACAAATCTTCATAACTCGATCAAATCTTCATGCGGATCTCTGAAATTAAACATGGATAAACTAGATAGACTCGATAACAAAACATTTAGACCACAACCTCTGATAATCAATGTATTGAACTCACTGACAAACTAAACTTCACTTCACCATTGACAACCTGCAACTCATTTCATTACAATTTTCTCAATATCCTTGACATATACAACTTTAAATGACTTAATACTAATAGTGTTGACATCAATGAAAACCACATAACAGCAACAAAACCACAACATCCAACACTTCCACCACTAGTTGTACCATGCACTTATGTTTAGATTTCTTTTCTTTTACTCTTTCCCGCATGCTGCTGAATTTATCCATTTTTCCTTGATTTGAGCTTCATCCAACTCAAAAATTTCATCTAAAACCACACAATTTTTTCCTAGTGTTTGTTTTGTTGTAGCCATATTGAATGAAGGGGGAGAAGTAAATAATGTTGCAACTCTCTAAGATGTAGACCTTGGTGTACTAGTATTCTCTATCATTCCTACCTCTTCATCAGTCATAGGCCGATTCTTTGGTTTTGCTGTGAAGAAGATACCACTTTTGATTTCATTTTTGTTCGAACATTATTTGGTTTGAATTCTTTACGTTTACCAACAAGTTTTAATGGAACTCCTTGGATTGAAGCCTTTAGGGTTCTTTCTTCAATATGTATAGCGACAACTATTATACTAGCTTTTTTATTTTTCTTAGTAGGCTCCTCATGCTCAGGCTCATTTTCTTCTCTTTATTTCTTCCTTGTGTCTAGCAAGTATGTGGGCCTTATTCTAGCTTTTCTCAAAGCTTTACAAAAAATATTTATCCAATGTTGAGTCTATAATAAAACTAGTTCATAAAATTCCTTAATGGATGTTATTTTTCAACTTTCATAATTGAGATCCGGGATAAGTTCATCATAGACCTTGTTTTCATTATAAGTCAGATTCAATACTTTACCATCTTCTTCCTCCAACTGATCTAGAATGTCATGAATCTTAAGAATCCATACAAATTGTAATGAAAACCTTTCATATTTTTTTTCCTTACTTTATGTTCATCATCACAATTGATCCAATAATCTTCTAAATTGTAAACATGGGCATGTTTATCGGTTATCCACTTGGAAATATTCCCTTTTGGGTCATAATTATTTTTTCAGAGTGGAAAATACTCCAACTTGTACGTCTTTAACTCTTCACAAAAATAAATTACTTTAAATGCATTGCATTTGTAGTTTTCCATTACAATGGGAAATTTGAGAGAACTTTTCTTTTGAGTTGTGTCGTATAGAGCTTCAGACAGCTTCAACTGTCTTACCAATTACAACAATACTATTTTATTTATAGGGTACCTAGGCAACATGAAGGGTGTTGGAGTCAAGGAACAATGAGAGGGGGGGTGAATCAGTGTTCAACAAATTAGACTTTCAATTCATATCTGTTGATGGCTATTTTGTGGTCTTGAGGAGCACCCAGGACCTTCAGGGAACACTCCAAGAATCAGGAGAGAGCAGGGGTCAGGAGGACCTTCCAAGCATGTCAAAGCATTAATTATAATGTGTTGAAGCCTATAATGGCATTTGAATTGAATGAGTGTGCTAAAGGTGTTAAAGGTTTCAAGATTCCTGATAAGGAATCCAGTCAAAAATGCAATGTAAGGGGAAAAGTATGTTTTAAGGGATTTGATTAAATGTTCTTAGGCTTTAGATAGGTTAAATAAGCTTGGATATTAAATATCCAATGGTCTTTAGGTGATGCCTATTAATAAATTTCAAGATTGTAAAATTCAGATTTTTGAATTTCACTTTGGGCGGGAAAGTAGTTTTTTGAGTTTTAATCACTTTTATGCAACTTAATCAATACCAAACGGTTGGATCAGTTGGGGAAAGGATATACAAAGCCAAAATAATCATTTTTACGGAGGTTGGACATTTGGAGCAAGTACTGTACGGACTTTTTTTCTGGAAATAGTGAAAAAACACAGTTTTTGGCACTTTTATGGTGTTTTTTTGTTAAATACTTGATCTCTATTGAATCTATGTCCAGTAGGATGCTTTAGGAGTTTGTGTTTACATATTTTAACACCATTGAAGGCTCTGAAAGCAGTGATAATTACTTTCTTTGCATTTTATATTGACTGTCCAAAAAAAGAACACGGATTTTTCACTAATTCTGAGGTTTTTCATGGATGATTGATCCATTTCAAGGTAGAATGCTGCTGTGACCTGTGAAATGGATCATTCCTAACATGTATCATACAGATTTAACCAAATAATGTGCAGGAAGGAAGAATATCAGGGTGTACACCAAGTTGTCAAAGAGAAAAGTGCTTGAAGATGGAGGCTAGGGTGTAGCAGCAGAAGATCTGCCTTAATTAGGGGCATGTTTTTGAGTTTGGATCAACTAAATATGTTGTCCTAATGGTTTAGAGTCAATGAGCAAGTTCTGGAAGTGATTGGAGGGTTAGTTTTCAAGAAGCCCTAGTTTTTGAGGCAAGCTGAGGAGGGGTTTGTGCTGGAGCGTGATAGAGGTGTCATAGAGGGCTGGATTCCTTGGTTTTGAGTCATTTTAGGAGACTGCTAAAAGTTTCATGGTCAGGGGACAAATTTAAAGAGGGGTTGCTTTGTAAAAGTGGGCTAATTAGGCCTAGTTTTTGAGGAGATAGCAGATTTTGGAAGGGTTTGTCTAAAACAAGTGATACCAAGGTTTGGATATGTTGTTTGTAATCACAAACCACACTTGAAACAGTCATTAGATTTGGGGTTCCTTTGGAAAGTTTGAGTGCAAAGTCAAAAAATCACTGCAGAAGGCCTAGTTGGGCTAGTAGCCTAGTTAAGGTGAAAAATTGGTTTTGTGTCTAAGTCAGAGGGTTGGGCTTTGAAATCATTCAAAACAAGTTTGTTTGGGTCTCTTAAGAGTTTTCCTAGGGTTTGGGTCCATAAGGAGGCAAATAAGTCATGAATGCAAAGTTGAGGCTTTATCTTCAAGTTGGTGTCTAGAGGAAAGGTTGTAGATGAACCATTGAAGTTTGATAATTTGGTGAGTTTCTTGCAAAGATCCCTGACCCTCTGCATCATTTGGCACCACAACAATGCAAGCAGAATATTGCTATTATGCTTCCCCTGAAAGAGAAAGGAAACACATGGATGCCTTAGCTTCCAAGGTCTTTGTAGTTGGGTCTCAATTGTGTTGATGTTACTTAGTGGTCAATGCAACAGTAACATTCAAGGGGCCTATTGGTGTTGAGCTTTTGGATTGTTCTACGATCAAGCATGAAATAAAACCTACTCTAACAAGGGTTTTTAAAGAAATATAAAAAGATAAGTCAGAGTTTTGAAACAGAAAAGAACAATAGTTCATCCAACCTTAACCAGAATTGTTAACTTCAAGGAATTTGTAAACCAAAATTACAGAACAAAGTAAACTTGTGATTGACACACAACCTCTTTCATTCACAGTGCTAATTCGCATAACAGATTTTAATTACCATTTAAATAAAACATAAATAACATTTCATTCCTTGAAGACTTCACAAATCAAATGATCAATTTAGGACAAATATCATTCTGGAACACAACATTAAGGAGATTAAACTCTCATTGCTTCTACTGTTAGTAAAACAGATAAGCAATATTTACAAAGCTGGCACAATCACCAGTGTATAGAGAATCTGAGGCTCCAGATTGTTTCCAACTACACTAAGAGAACTTAGAAAATACATTACAGTCTGTACTAAAATCTAACTACTAAACAAGAAGACAAGAGAAGCTCTCATTACTGAGAATCAAGATGCAACTCTATCTCCTTCTGTTAACTGACTAACTCCTAACAGTTCTAACTCTAAGCAGTTCTTAGTCTAAAAGTTCTCTAACCCTAGAAGTTCTAATCTAGAAGTGCTAACCTTTACAAAGAGGCAAGAATGCCTTATATACAGAATGTACCAACAGGAATGTGATGTCCCCTGCACTAGGGTTTACAAAATATCTACAGACTATGGGAGAGTCGGCCCTCAGATCTTTCTGAGGAAAGTCAAAACTACATTCAATGTGAAGCCCTACTGTCCATGTTGAAAAGTTGTTCTGGGGATGACCTTAGATCTTTTGCATCTACAGCCTTTACTCTTCTATCTGTGTGTCCATCTTTGAACTCTATTGGGGTCACCTTGAATGCTCAAAATATCTCCATTAATATTGATCTACCTCCTTGCCAGTGGTCATTACAGTTGTCCCTACGAGTCACAGTTTCTTCTTTCCTTTAGCCTCCTCTTCTGGAAATGCCATTGGGCCTTCCTATAGATTTAAGCCTTTCACCCGAGTTGATCCATTGCCTTTGGATCTCAGAAGGAATCCATTTCCCTCACATTTTATTGTTCTTCATCACAGGGGCAGTCAATTGATGAAAGGGACCGATGAGTCACTCCTTTGGCTCCTTCTGATTGGCCGGGCATACACTAAGCGAGCTCCTCAGGCGGTCAAAGGTGGTTCGATCAACATCTCCTGTTGATGAGACACCATCAGTGTCTCCCCAATGCGATCCCATCCTTCAGTAGTCATCGAGGTAGCATGGGGTAGTCGGTGAGACCTTTCGACAAGCTGCAGGAGTCATATCGAGCTCAAAAGGACATCGGCAAGATAGCCACTCGTCGATAGAACATCACAGCGATGATATTCCTCTCTCTGGCTCAGAGTTTGTTTTCCTTTCGGTAAGACTTCTTAATTGGCACAAGGTCATGGTGAGCTCCCCTTGGTTATACTGATATCTCTTTTTCATTTGTGATCCTATCGCTATCGGCAAGACTTTAGCATATCGACAAGACCACATGGCGTAGTCCTCGTTTTCTTTTGGAGTCTTTCTGATATCCTTTGTTTTGGCATGACCTTCATGAGTTAGTGAGACATTACACTGAGTCCCATATCCTTTGGTGATTTTGTTTCATTTCAGCCAGACCCTGTTGAATCGGCAAGAGATTATACCGATATTACTTTACATCGGCGAGACCTTTCCTCTTTGCTGAGACCTTATATCGAGGTCTTCTTCTTTTGTCAAGTTTCTCACTAGTCGATAGGACATTCTGAGGTCAGGGAGACTATAATGCTTCATGGAGACCTTTCCCCGAACTTCTTTCTTCTTACCGATTTCTTTCTTCCCCGAGCTTGCTTGATTCCATCGGCAAGACACTGCGGGGTTGCCGAGACTTCTTGGCAAGCTCCAACTGCTACACCGATGCCTCTTCATTTAGTTGAGACTTCACCTCTTCTGCTAGACATTATGCTGAAGGTTTTATCCTTCACCGAAAGGCATGCCTCTATCGAAAGTCGGCAAGACTACAGGAATTCGACAAGACCACATACCGAAGAGAACAACTCCCGCTAAAGTGTTAGACTCTTTTTTCTAGTCGGTGAGACTCCATGGATTCGCCAAGACTTCTCGGTGAGAAGAAAACCTTATGCTAATATATGAACCCTTTTGACAGTGGTCGGCAAGACATGGAGAGTTTTCCATGACCTCACTCAGGTGATGATTTCTCTCCCCGATAGGAAACTCTTAGTTGCCAAGAGGATGAATGATGTCTTGGCGATAAATGCCTGCATATGATTTTTGATCATTGTGACATCATCAAGGTCCTGCCGACTTTGCCTTAGCTGATTTTTATGATCAACTGGACTGAGGAATGCCTTCCAACTAAGCCTCAGCTTAGAAATATCATCAAGTGTAGGATTAAACCCTGCAAAAAGGAAGGTTTGGATTAGTCCTCAGCAGCAAATAATACATATTATAATAAATTCACCATTGCTTATAATTATTTTAGTGAATTCCTAACAAGAAGGAAAACCAACTTAGGTTGAGACAGGACCAAGATTAAATGAGACAGATCAAAAGTCAAAATTAGGAGGAAAACACAAGAATTCAAAAGAGGAAAGGAAGTAACCAGAAGCAGAGTAATCAAAAGAGAAAGGGGGACCCATTTTGATCCAAATCAAAGTGGGGTAGTTGTGCAAGGCATAACAGATGGTGACTCGGCTGGGAAAATGGTTTAACCATTTTCATGAATATGAAGGATTTAGCTACCCAGAACTCTTGGTTCATGAACATCACAACTCCAGTTGGGTCAGTTATAAAAAATAAGGTAGAGCTAGAATCTCAAATGTAAGTCAATCAAAGGCTACCCCCTGAATCAATGTGTGTGCTTGATTGTGCATCACTCTCTCATGAAGTTTCTTCATATTTTGAACAATAATGTGCAAGATTTGAACTATATGAGTTGATTTCCTTCGTGCAATGATATCCTGGGCATTGCTCCGCTTCCAGTCAGGGATCCATAGCCCCGACGAAGATACCTCTAGTTTTCTCACAACATTGCTCCACTGCCAGTCAAGCATCCATAGCCCCGGTAGAGATACTAGAATCACCCATTCATATTGAATCCTCTTTTTTTTTTTTTTGAAGTTTTAGATATTTCATTTAATTCTCTTTTCTTTTCAATATGTCAGATGTTTAATATCTTATCTGGGTTGGAAACTACAATGGACCTCATAACAGCACTTGGAAGTCAAAATTTTCACTGAAATCTTACAACACTGTCATCCTAGGACAAATACACTACCAAAAAAGGAGATGATTTTAATTATTTGTGATAGATTCAGGGGAGCTGATGAAGGTTACTCACTTGGGACCTTATTTTCAAAACTTTCCACAACTTTTATTAACAAAAAGCATGAGACAAGGAATTCAGGACAAAACCATCCGATCAGAAAACCTGAAAATATCTAAACCACTTCTCTCCTAATGACCAAAGTATGCTTGAAATAACAGCCCACAGTTTCAGGTGGAAAGGATAGATCAACCCCAGAGAATCAAGACAAAACAAAGACCAAACAGTAAAGGAAACACAAAGGATAGAAGGAAAGAACAAACAAATAAGTAGCAAACTATTTACAAGCAAAGAGTAAATTATTTACAAGAAGAAACACATAAAGTATTTACAAAAATACAAATTACTTACAAATAGGAGACAAAATAAATTATTTACATAAAGAACAATGAATTACTTATATAAAAAATAGAAATTAACGAGCTCTATGACTCAAAATAATGCTTAAGAAATTGCCCATTGATAGGTTCTCCAGTTAGGCTACTCAATCTAAAAGCATTTTCGCCTAGGATCTCAACAATTTGATACGGGCCTAACTAGAGTTTGTCAAACTTTTGGTGATTGCTTTTCTTTCACCAGCCTTATCCTATAGCAACACTAAGTCTGATATCCTTAAAGCCTTGATCTTGGCTCTTTTGTCAAACCAACGTTTAACAACAACTTGATGGTTGAAAAATTGTTGCAAAGCAGCATTTCTCTGTTCTTCTAATTTTGACAAAGCAGCCAATTTGATTTCTATCCTACTATCACTAGAGTAGAATTTCTGCATGAATTCAAGGATAGGTATTTGCAAATGGATGGGGAATATAGGCTCTTGGCCATACACCAGCTTGAATGGTGAAGTCTTTAGAGCAGCCTTAATCCTAGTCCTATCTGCCCATAATGCGAATCTCAGCTGGGTATGCCAGTCTCTAGGGTTATGCTCTAACAGTTTCTTAATGACCCCTAAGAGATTCTTATTGGTTGACTCTACAACTCCATTGCCTTGTGCATAATAATTTGAAGAATATTTCAACACAATCTTGTGATCATATGCCCAGGAAATAAATTCAGTAGAAGAGAAGGCAGAGCCATTGTCACATACCAGAGCGAAAGGTACCCCAAACCTTGTAGTGATGCATTCAGTGAGGAACTTGATCACTACCTCTGTTGTGCTATTCTTGTAGGGTATAGCCTTTGTCCATCTTGTGCAATAGTTAGTGGCAGTCAAGATGAATTTATGTCTTGTAGAAGAGTTCGGGTTAATCACTCCAATAAAATCTAGTGCCCACTGGGCAAATGGTCTCACCTCGTAGACAGGTTGCAATGGCATGGCTGCATGGCATTCCCTTGGTGCAGAAATCTGACAGATGTGACATGTCCTCACATGCTGATGGGCATCTTTGAATACATAGGGCCAGTAATAACTAGATCGAAGGATCTGGTGTGTCAAAGAATCTGCAAACCCATGACTTGTGCCATGTTTCCCATGATACTCCGAGATCACATGTTGAGCCTCTTGATGATCAAGGCATCTCAAGTATACTCCTTTGAAATTACTCCTATATAGCAACCCTCCTTTGAGCATGTAATGAGAACTCTTCAGTCTTAGGGATCTCCTTTGAGTGGCATTCATTCCTTCTGGACATCGATTGTTGAGCATAAAGTAGATGGTATCAGCATACCAGGGGTCGTTAGAGAAAGACTGGGTCATGTATTGCTGATAGATGATGTTGTCACCAGTGTTTTCCATGGACTGGGATAAATCTGTGCCCCTGAATAGTTTCATGGGATGTATCTCCAGATGAAATTCTTGCAAGATGGCCATCCATTTGCCTCTCCTTTCTCCCAGCTCACTCTGCATCAATAGGGACTTCATAGCTACATTGGGAACTACAATGACGACCTAACTTCGGAGAATGTAATGTCAGAATTTCTTAACAGCCCAAACTAGCACAAAATCTTGCTTCTCCAGAGGTGGGTATTTGATTTTTTCATTTTTGAATGGAGAGATCATGAAAGCAATTGGTCTCTCCTTCGCCTCCTCTATGTGTTGAGTTAAAACGGCTTCGCATGAATGCCCAGAGGCAAAAGAGTAAATGTAGAATGGCCTAATGTAATTGGGGATGGTAAGGACCGGTGCTTCTGAGATGGATCATTTGACTTGTGAAAATGCAGCCTTTGCTTCATCCATCCACTCTATCTTGGCATCCTTTTTCATCATTTCGTTCAGAGGCTTTACAATCTCTGCAAAGCCCGTGATGAACTTCCTCACGAAGTTGATTTTCCCAAAGAAAGACCTCATTTCTTTCTTGCTTCCTGTCCTAGTGATTTTAAGAATGGACTAGACTCGATCTGGATCAATTGATATTCCCCTTTCTGAAATTATATGTCCCAAAAGCTTGCCCTCTGAGACTCCAAACACGCATTTTTTTGGATTCAATGAGACTCCATACTGGATGCATCATTCCAGAACCTTGGCCAAGTTAGCAGTGTGGTTCAATCGGTCTTTGGAGAACACTGTTAGGTCATCTATGGAAACAATAATGCATGTACCAATTAGAACCTTGAAGGCTATGTCCATGGCGCACTAGAAAGTTGCTCCAGTGTTTATCAGATCGAATGGAATTCTTTTATATGCAAACGTCCCCCACTTTGTAGTGAAAGTCATCTTCATCCTGTCTTCAAAGTCGACCATTACCTGATTGTATCTAGAGTAACTGTTCAAGAATGACATCATCTGAGCTCCATTGAATGTCTGCAAGACTTCACCCAGAGAAGGAAGTGGGTAGTTATCCTTTCTGAAGCCCTATTCAGGTTTTTGAAGTCAACACATAGCCTAATCTCCCTGTTTTTCTTGTAGACTGGAAATAACTTAGCCACCCACGTTGAATGGTGCACAGGGAAGATTATCCTTGTAGACAACAACTTTTGAACTTCTTTATAGATCAATGGCTCAATCAGGGCATTGATAGGGCGCTGCTTCTGTTGAAAAGGCTTAACCTCAGGCTTTAAGGGGATAGTGTGAGTCATAACAGAAGCATCAAATGTTTGGAGGTCTTCATACCCCCAAGAAATTGCAGCAATATCATTTTTAAGTGCCCTTAGTATGTCTTCTCTAATTGCTTCAGGGTAGACCTTCCCTATATAGACATTTCTTTCAGTGCCAGCATCGGACAAGTTAACTATTTCATATTCGCCTCCCTTTTCTTTAGCTGATATTTTCTCTGGAGCCCTTAGATCTGAGTCAAAAATTCTCTCCAAAGCCACCATTCCTTTGGGAATTTTATTATTCTTTAAGTTAAGAACTCCCTCTGTATCACATTCCTCAGGGCTCCAATCCCCTTGATCTTTGTTGGACTCATCAATAATTTTCCCCTCAAAAACATCTGAGCTTGCTAAGAAGGCCATAATATGTCGATCATCATCAAAGACCTGGAAATTCTTAATATTGTTAGGAACAGTTGGGGTGGACATTAGTTCCACTGAGAATCTTTTGAATTTGGAGCCTTACATAAGTTCCAAGGTTCTTGCAGCAACAACCAGTGAATCAGCTACCTGATTTTCTCTCTAGGGATTAAGCTAATCCCAAAGGCATCAAAGTCCTCAATTAGGTTCCATACCTGATTTCTATAAGCTGCCAACCTTCTGTTGTGACATGTGTATTGGTTGCGCACCTGCTTGATAACTATTTATGAATCTCCCTTGACCATCAAGGCAGTGACCTTATGTGCAAACATCAGTCCTCAAGCTAGGGCTTCATGTTCAGCTACATTATTAGTGCATCCAAATAGCAGCCTATAAGAAGCAAAGAAAACTTTCCCTTTCGGGCTGGTTAGTACAATTTCAACACCACAACCAGTTTTGGACTTGGACCTATCAAAGGTGAGGGTCCACAATTGATCATAAGCAGGGGTTAATCCTTTTGCAGCTTTTGTAAGTATTTGGATAGGATTAACCAAAGGTGGGGCTCCTTGATCTTTTGCATTAGGATTTGGTACATTTTTAGGTGAAGGGGTGTTAAACAAACCTTGGGGCTGCTCCTCATCAGTATACTGATTTGGGCATGTGTCTAGAGTAGGTTTGATCTGAGAAGGGATTTCTTTTGAAAGTATTGTATCCCTGGTTAACATGGTTGCTTCCTTGGCCTCAAATGAGAAGCAGGCTGCAATGGTCTCAGGGCGACTTGTGCTAGCTTCCTCAGCTTGGGAAACATGATTTAAATTGTCCCTGCAAGGTTGAAAAGTCAATTTAGAATGACTTTGGTAATGTACCCTGCACCAATTGGGGAGCAAGAGACTTTGCAGATCTATATCTGCCCCTAAGACAAGTTGGTCTTGTTGGAGCTTTCTAATCAAAGCCTATTGATTTTCATCAATCATAAGATAAGGGAGCTTTTGTATGGGCAGTTCTTTAGGATCAAGAACAAAAAAGGTTAAAGCTTCTTCTCTCTTATAAACACCTATCCCAGTTTCGAAATAGGCTACCTCATTGGGGAAATCATATTTCATGATGATGTGCTTGAGGCGGGGCTCACTTTCGATCCTAATATGATTAGGAATCCCTTTCCATGATAGCCACAAATGTGAAAAGTCAAGGGAAAGATATCCCCCTAGATTTTTCATCAAATCTCGACTTAGCAGCATACCATAGGTCTCGAGAATATCTGCCACTTGAATATCTATGTTGGTTAGGATCCTAGGATCTGATCTTAGTTGAATGTGTATGTTTTTTAATTCCCCTACCACATTTACCTTTGTTTTGTCAAATTGAATGACCTTATTGGTTTGAATGGGGTTTAATCCTAACTTCTTGCATATGGAAAATGGCATGACATTTTCTGAAGCCCCCAAGTCCAATAAACAGTTATGTAGGTTCTTGCCATAAATTCTTAAACTTAAAAGGAAAGGTGAAGTACCTACCTTATTTCTGTTTAAGGCTGCATTCACATCCCCAATAGGTGCCACTTTGCTCTTTCCTTTTGACTTATCAGCTTGTTCTAGAGCTTTTAGTACTATCTCCCTTTGAGCAGGGCACCACTTTAAAATGTCAAAATATGACAAAGAAGTTTTTTGTTTTTGCATCTTAGAAAAAATGTCAAATTTTGTATTATAACTTGAATTACTTTTGAAAACAGTAGAGGAATTACCCTTGTTATGGAGTTCAGGCGGGCCTTTTGGTGGAGAAGGATTATTATCATCACTTTGATTTGGAGGCACCATGTGATTAGGAGGCACTGACATAGTGAATGGCCCCTTACTTTGATTTCTCAGGAAGTGTCCTTCTTTTGTCTGAAAAGCTTGGGCATCATATGAATCCTCCTCTGGTTCATTCTCTTCTTTCCTTTGGAATGAAGGTTGCTCTTCAAAAATGTCATAAGCCATCACAGTATCCAATGAGTCACCTCCTTTTTTTGAATTCCCCTGGAATGTGTGGGCATCTTTGTGTGCCATCTTGACAACTTTCTCCATTTGAGGGAAGTTTACCTCAGAATGGGTCGCAGTGTCATGCAACCTGCACCACTTGGTCATGAAGTTGAGGTCGGCCACGTTTGCAGTATGTGTTCTTTCCTCATTTACTTGATAGTTATGAGAAACTACCCCATTATTGGGCCCCATGTTCCATTGTTTGTTGTTGTTTGGCCTTTGATTATACCCTCTATTTTGGTTCTGATAGCCTTGATTAGAGGAGTTTTGGCCTTGATAGCCCCTTTGGTTGTAATTGTTGTTATTCTGATAAGTACCCTGATTGTTGCTGTTTTGATTGGGATAATTACCTTGGCTTTGAGGGGGATTCAATCGAAGCTAAGCCATGTCATTTGTAACCTGAGACAGTGTTTTCTTCAAGGTTTCTACCTCATTCGTAAGTTGGACTGTCTTTTCAGCTTCCATGCTTTTAACAATAGGTGGCTGATCAACATGACTTGGAGTTCCAATTTGGTTATGATAACCATGGGAGATTGGAGGAAGTTGCGATTGTTGAAAGGGATCAGAAGTTCCAGTAGCAAAGAATGGGATAGGTGGTTGAGGTTGCAATTCAGATATAGGCCCATAGTGGGAAGGAGACATTCCCAGGATAGTATTGAATAAAGGAGTTGGGCTATGCATTTGATATCCTATTGAAGGGAAACCTCCTCCCTGGCCTCCTTGTTGAGAACTAATTTGTTGCTACAGCTTGATAGCTAGATGATAAACTTTGGATAGAGAATCAATTTCAGCTGGTTGGTAAATCCTTTGTAGGAACAAACCTAGCAAAGGGTCTATAACCCTAAAGTATTCTCGAATGGCACTATCCTCAGTGACTAGATATGGATCTTGCAATCTCCTATACATTCACTGGAATCTAGTATTGAATAAAGGAAAGGATTCACCTGGTTCCTTTTTTATGGTAGCAAATTGATGATATAGAAGAGCTGGATCCACATAAACCCTGAACTAATTAATGAAAGCATTTTCCAAGTGTGTCTAGGTCAGAATGGAGCCTTGGGGAAGATTAAGGTACCAATTGTATGCCATGTCCCCTAAGGAGTAAGGGAACAACCTATAGACTACATCATGGTGAGCTATCTGAGCTCTAGTACAAGCATTCTTGAAAGCTTGTATATGCTCCTTTGCACTTCTTGATTCACCATAAAAGTACTTGGGACAAAATTTCTCAGGGTTCTTAGGTAGGTTGTGAAAACCTCCTAGAATAGTCCCCAATGGAGAAGGATTATTCTAAAAGAATGGCATTGGTGGGGGCGTGGTGGTTGAGCCAGCTCTTGTATGGGTTGAATCAACTGTGATGAAAATTCAGATGGACGTGATGGTGGATTGATAGGTATCCACTGGGGTATTGGTGAAAATCTTGGTGGAGTGAGAGGAGCTGATAAGGGTGGTATGATTGTTGCCCCAGCCTTATGATTCTTGTGTCTTGTTGGGGTCTTGAGTTCTATCAACAGTGGCGGATTTTCAGTTGATCAGAGAACTCTATGGGGCCTTTCTAGGGAGAAAAATCTAGTTTTATCCAGTTCTCCCTTCTAGGCCCTCCTTCTAGCACCAGTTCTTGTTGATGGCGATTTTGGCACCACAACAATGCAAGCAAAATATTGCTATTTTGCTTCTCCTGAAAGAGAAAGGAAACACATGGATGCCTTAGCTCCAAAGGTCTTTGTAGTTGGGTCTCAACTGTGCTGATGTTACTTAGTGGTCAATGTAACAGTAATATTCAAGGGGCCTGCTGGTGTTGAGCTTCTGGATTGTTCTACGATCAAGCATGAAATAAAACCTACTCTAACAGGGGTTTTTAAAGAAATATAAAAAGATAAGTCAGATTTTTGAAACAAAAAAGAACAATGGTTCATCCAACCTTAACCAGACTTGTTAACTTCAAGGAATTTGTAAACCAAAATTGTAGAACAAAGTAAACTTGTGATTGACACATAGCCTCTTTCATTCACATTGCTAATTCACATAACAAATTTTAATTACCATTTAAATAAAACATAAATAACATTTCATTCCTTGAAGACTTCACAAATCAAATGATCAATTTAGGACAAATATCATTCTAGAACACAACATGAAGGAGATTAAACTTTGATTGCTTCTACTGTTAGTAAAATAGATAAGCAATATTTACAAAGCTAGCACAATCACCAGTGTACAGAGAATCTGAGGCTCTAGATTGTTTCCAACTACACTAAGAGAACTTAGAAAATACATTACAGTCTATACTGAAATCTAATTGCTAAACAAGAAGACAAGAGAAGCTCTCATTACTAAGAATCAGGATGCAACTCTATCTCCTTCTGTTAACTGACTAACTCCTAACAGTTCTAACTCTAAGTAGTTCTCAGTCTAAAATTTCACTAACACTAGAAGTTCTAATCTAGAAGTGCTAACCTTTACAAAGAGGAAAGAATGCCTTATATACAGAATGTACCAACAGGAATGTGTTGTCCCCTGCACTAGGGTTTACAAAATATCTACAGACTATGGAAGAGTCAGCCCTCAGATCTTTCTGAGGAAAGTCAAAATTGCATTCAATGTGAAGCCTTGTTGTCCATGTTGAAAAGTTGTTTCTGGGGACAACCTTAGATCTTTTGCATCTGCAGCCTTTACTCTCCTGTCTGCGTGTCCATCTTTGAACTCTATTGGGGTCACATTGAATGCTCAGAATATCTCCATTAATATTGATCTACCTCCTTTCCAGTGGTCATTACAGCTATCCCTATGAGTCACAGTTTCTTCTTTCCTTTGGCCTCCTTATGTTCTGGACTTCTCTGTACGTTTGATCATTCTTCTAGAAATGCCATCAAGCCTTCCTGTAGATTTAAACCTTTCACCTGAGTCGATCCATTGCCTTTGGATCTCAGAAGGAATCCATTTCGCTCGCATTCTATTGTTCTTCATCACAGGGGAAGTCAATCGATGAAAGGGACCAATGACTCACTCCTTTGGCTCCTTTTGATTGGTCGAGCATACACCAAGCAAGCTCCTCAGGCAATCAAAGGTGGTCCGATCAACATCGCATTTTGATGAGACACCATCGGTGTCTCCCTGATGCATTCCCATCCTTTAGTATTCATTGAGGTAGCATGGGGCAGTCGGTGAGACCTTTTGGTGAGCTACGGGAGTCATATCAAGCTCAAAAGAACATCGGCAAGATAGCCGCTCATCGGTAGAACATCATAGTGATGATATTCCTCTCTCTGGCTCAGAGTTTGTTTTCCTTTTAGAAAGAATTCTTAATTAGCACAAGGTCATGGCGAGCTCCCCTTGGTTATACCGATATCTCTTTTTCATTTTGATCCTACTGCTATCGGCAAGACTTTAGCATATCGACAAGGCCACATGGTGAAGTCCTCATTTTCTTTTGGAGTCTCCCCAATATGCTTTGTTTCGGCATGACCTTCATGAGTCGGTGAGACATTACACCGAGTCCCATATCCTTCGGAAATTTTGTTTCATTTCGGGCAGACCCTATTGAATCGGCAAGAGATTATACTGATATTACTTCACATCGGCAAGACCTTTCCTCTTCGCCGAGACCTTATATCGAGGTCTTCTTCTTTCGACGAGTTTCTCACTAGTCGGTAGGACATTATGAGGTCGGGGAGACTATAATGCTTCGGGGAGACCTTTCCCCGAACTTCTTTCTTCTTACCAATTTCTTTCTTCCCCGAGCTCGCTTGAATCCATCAGCAAGACACTGCGGGGTCGCCGAGACTTCTTGGTGAGCTCCAACTACTATTCCAATGCCTCTTCATTTCATTGAGACTTCACCTCTTCGGCTAGACATTATGCTGAAGGTTTTTTCCTTTGTCGAAAGGCATGCCTTTATCGGAAGTCGGCAAGACTGCAGGCATTCGACAAGACCACATACCGAAGAGAACAACTCCTGCCGAAGTGTTAGACTCTTTTTTCTAGTCGGCGAGACTCCGTGGATTTGCCGAGACTTCTCAGCGAGGAGAAAACCTTATGCCGATATATGAACCCTTTTGACAGCAGTCGGCGAGACATGGAGAGTTCGCCATGACCTCACTCTGGTGATGATTTCTCTCGCCGATAGGAAACTCTTAGTCACCAAGATGATGAATGATGTCTTGGTGATAAATGCCTGCATATGATTTATGATCATTGTGACATCATTAGGGTCCTGCCGACTTTGCCTTAGCTGATTTTTATGATCAATTGGATTGAGGAATGCCTTCCAACTGAGCCTCAGCTAAGAAATATCATCAAGTGTAGGATTTAACCCTGCAAAAGGAAGGTCTGCATTAGTCCTCAGTAGAAAATAAGACATATTATAATAAATTCACCATTGATTATAATTATTTTAGTGAATTCCTAACAAGAAGGAAAACCAACTTAGGTTGAGATAGGACCAAGATTAAATGAGATAGATCAAAAGTCAAAATTAGGAGGAAAACACAAGAATTCCAAAGAGGAAAGCAAGTAACCAGAAGTAGAGTAATCAAAAGAGAAAGGGGGACCCATTTTGATCCAAATCAAAGTGGGGTGGTTATGCAAGGCACAACAATATCTTAAACCATTTTCAAGACATTACAAAAAATAAAGATGCAAGAACATGAACAAGATGATCAAAACACCATAACACCAATATTTTTATGTGGAAACCCTGTTAGGGGAAAAACCATGGTGGAGATTAATCCACAATTTATAAACTGTTAAAAGTATGGATAAAAGGGAATGCACATGCATTCAGGCACACTGCCTAGAGCTCACTGCTCAAAATAAGGAAAAAATGTTTGTGATTACAAAAAAAAAATTAACTGAGAAGATGGCATCCACAAATGCCTAGATTCAATTCCAGTGAAGCAGATAAAATAGATTTTGAACCTTTTTTCTGATCTTGCAACTCACTCTGCTCTACCCTGCCTTAATTCACAATAATCTTCTTTTTCTCAAGAAAAATTTACTCAACTGATCTTCTGATGTTTTCTCATACATTTTTTCTACTCTTTTCACACATTCACACCTTCACCACTTCATCTTCTATATCAAAAATGAATTACCGATCTCATATATATAACTGCTAGCAAAGATTTTAATCACTTAAGTTGACTTCAATAAAACATGAAATAATCTCCAATAGTCGGCTCAAATCATGAGAAATCTTTAATGCACACCCACACAAGTTAGCTAAGACATAGCTAGGACCCAAAAAAATATTCTCTAACTTATAAATAATTAAACAACTACTTCTTATACATCCACGACATGCTACATTCATTGAGTTGGCCATAATGAGCAAATAAATAGAAAATCATTCTAGTGAATCTCCTAACTCGTACACTGATTACTACAACACCAAAAAAATTACCAATAAGGTAACATACATTCTTAAAAAAATTTCCTCGGGATCCACAACACAAAATGATGATTCAGTAGAGCATACAAATCGACTAACTGACTAGATAGTATGTTCTTCATGCTTTCTGTTCATAACACACTGTCTTCTACATTTCCTGTCGGTATAAGTAGATCCTGATCTGCGGACTGAGATAATGAATTCAATTTCCATCAATGACAACACTAGAAGCCATAAACAATCTCCCCAATCCATATGCCAACAATCTCCCCCTTTGGAATTGATGGCAACACTTAGTGTAAAATGACTAAGTGTCAGAACCAAAACTTAAAATTTCAGAACACAAAAAAATACTCTACCCCCTTAGAATGTCAAGACATTTTTCATTGCTCTTGTCCCCCTTTGACATCAATGACAAAACTTTACTGCTTGGTCTCCTTTTGCTAAAATTTACACTGCACTCTCTCACCCTTTATTGATGCAAAAATTGATCAAAAATTGAGAAATTACAACTGCTACACAAATCAAACAATTATTTTATACTTATCCTTTATCTCCAGAAGAAATTTCTTCCAAACATCTACTGCAATCCCAATAATTATTATTATCAAACTATTTTTTTGTGATATTTAGTTTTTGATTTGAATGAGGGATTCTGGAATTGTAATTGCTTCTTCCAAATTCTCTACTTTCTTTAGAATCTCAATTTGTTGCTCCATTTTCCATTCAGTTAGATCCTTCACTTTCTAGAAAGTGTCCATAAGAGTGTTTCTGGAAAAGTGAACCTTTGCATGCTCAGCTTGCAACTCATGAATCTTTTTCTTGACTACTCCATCCTGGTCCTAAAACATATTTTAATCCTAACCAATTTTGATCAACTCACTCTCAATTTGCTCCAACATGTCTTTGTATTTATCAACCACATGAGGCCATCAAAGAAAATAATTGTAGACCTTATTTTCTGATTCAATGCATTGCCTTAACAAATTCATTTTCTTTTTTAGTTTGGCTAGAGATAGCCTAAACTTATCCTTTAGATGTAGAATTACTTCTTCCTCTTTCCTATTCGGAGGCACTGAGGCCATAGCCTCCCTGATACATTCAATCAATTCTTCTGGAAGTACATTCTGCAAACTTTCCAATTCAATGTTGTTTTGCACAAAGTATCTACCTGGAGTTTCCTCAATGAAGTCCTATTCATATGATGGTCCATTTAACCATATGTTAGCAATCTTTTGCATTCCATCTTCTTCCTAAACAATCTGTAGTATCTTTGTTTTAAATAAAGCACCTTCTTCATCACTTTCTTCTGCTATGATCACATCCACTTCAACTGATTTTGGTTCATCTTTTGGAGTGTAATCATCATAATCTTCATCTGGTATATCCACAATTACTTACTCTTTTCCTTTTTCTTTAGTTCTTGGAGATTTGTGTGTTGGAGGAATGTCATCTGCAAACTCTAGAGACCTTTTCTACTTCTTCTCCACCTTATCGGAAGAGGACCCAACTTCAACTACTCTTACCAGAAGAAAGATGCCAACTATTCCAAACTTTCCCAACAACTCTCTAAAGAAAATTTCATGAACTTGCTCATAATTTTCTAGAGTATTGAAATGTTCAAAATTTTTCTTACAAACAGGTTCATTTTCCTTCCATACCACATTATCATTCTAAGGCAAGCAATTTAGAAAATACATCATAATGCATATAACTAGGGTACCAAACCTGAAGGGGTAATCTACATCCTTTGTCAATTGCACATTTTCCATCAATTGATCCTTCAGCAATCCACATAAAATTCTTCATCTTCCACTATCATTTTGTGAGAAATGTAAACTATGTGTGCCGAGGTTGATCCTTCCCTATTTCTGAAGAAAATGTTATACAAAATTCTGTGTGCAATGTACCTCGTTATTGTATCTTTGATTCTTGAAATTGATAAAGCTCTTTGATCTCCTTTTACTTCGGTTAGGGTTTTGACCACTTGATTTCGAATCAACTTCTTTTTCAGAACATCTCCAATATTGCATAATCCTGTTAGATTTATGATAACCTCTTTTGAAATCTGATAGGGTTTATCCAAAGTAAGGATATCATCATTCAATCTGTTCAAAATAAACCTGACCACTTCCGTGTTGACGAAATAAGGAAACTCATTCTAGATGTCTAAATTCTTATGTTTCACACCTTCAAGCCACTTCAATTCACCGGCTGGCAAAAAAATTCTTACATCCTTGATCCTCCTAGTACTATATTCATTCAAATTCACTATTCCTTTGATTTGCTTCATTTTACTTTTCATCCTGAACAAGGTTTTCTACCCAGCACAAAATTTTGAAATTCTACACACAACTGAAATACCTAAAGAATTCACCACTGAATTTTCTTCACTCCTTTGAGACTTCACTGCAGAGGCTCTCATGTTCTTCTTCAATGCAATGTGACAAATGAGGGTTCCAAATACCCTTTTATTTCTTCGCACACCTAACCTTTTTAGTTGCATTAAATACTTTTCCCTAGGAGTTCTGTTAACTCTATTTTCACATACAACAAAAGAAAAATTTGTCTGCGGACCTTCTACTTGTCATATACTTGCATAAGTGATCACTGATGTATTTTGAAAATTTTATCATAGCTACTGACAATTTTTTTCATTTCGGTGCCAGCTAGCGATAAGGGGCTAAAGTATTTTCTTTGAAAAACTCCCCCTAGGCCAATGGCCTGAGATCAATTTCAGGAGGAATTACTAGAGGCTGCTTTTGGTACAGGCTTATTTCCTTCATTAGATTCACTCTTCTTTACCCACATTTTCTTCATTTGATCTCTTATCTCGTCCACAGTCACTTTTCCTTTTCCTTTGTTACCTTTTTGGGAAATTCTTCCTCTGTATACCGGACCTCTTCTGTCCATAGTTTTGTTCCTATAGAATCTTGCAATGTGACCAAATTTGTTGCAACTATAACAAACCAGATTTCTCTATCTAGACCACTCATTCCATTGATTTCCTC
>VDFB02018396.1:0-13739 GCA_007258455.2 Sequoia sempervirens
AATAATAAATGTTAAGGATAAGGATATTTATTTTATGCTTATGGAGCAGGTTGATATTATTGAACATATGAATAAAGTTTTGAAAATGAACTTGAGTAAGGATCATTGGCATAAAATATTTTTGAAAAATTGGCAGAAGGAACTTGAGGCCAAAAAGGTCTACTTCAGATGGCTTCTACTTCTCCATAAGCTCCCTTATAAAGCTAGCATAGATGGTCTTGAGATGTGTTGAGCTTTATGTAGGAAACCTGAAACCCTATCTCATATCTTCTTTGATTGCATTTTTTCCAAGGAAAACTTGAATATGTTTTTCTTTTCTCATAATATTTGGGGATGTAATGGAGGTCTAACCTCTATGAATTTTCTCTTTTTACAAAATTGCAAGTTAAGTAAAACTGGTGCTTTATTCTGGCATATCCTTTCTATTGAGATTTTATGGGCAATTTGGAAATCCCAGAATGAGGACCGATTTCATGGTAGAAGAAGATTGCTTACTGAGTCCTACAAGGGACTCATATTCTATAATATTGCTATGCAGGTGTTCACTACTGTGGATCTGTCAAAGGATAAGTTCTAGAAATACTTGGTGAACAGGGATCCTTCTATTGAAATCATGGATGCTAGATATGGTCATGTGTGGCAGGATGGCTACCTAGGTCCTGAGGTTTTTTTGAGGGCCTTGTAGGCATTCAAAGATGAACTCAAAGAAGATTAGATGGCTAATCCTAGGCTGTAGAAGGGTAAAGATCTAGATAGTGTTTTGATGGAGCAGTAAAAGAATAGTGTTCCTGACTTTTTAGTTGAAGAGATCAATGTAGCACAGGCTCAGATGGTTCTTAGTGACGAGTTTTTCTCTATTCAGTAGGGCTAGGTTGGCCTTTGGTGGTTGCAGGGCCCACTAGATTCCCATGAAGAAAAGTAGATATTGTTGCACGCACTTTCAAGTCCACCATTTTCAAATTATCATCATCAACTCTCAAACATGAAACTGATGGTCGAGTTATTATGGCTGAATTTTAAGGGCCCTTCAGGCTTTCAAACAAGATAGTAATGGTGCTCCAAGGAAGCAATAGACATATTTGGTAGACTTCTTTATATCCTTTTTGACATCTGATGTTAATATATGTTGTACAGTCTTGACTGATATTCTTTGCTATTATTCTATGTTGTAAATCTGATTTTTTGTTGCAGGCCTATTCTGGACTACTACTATTTTGATGATGATTATTGATGATCTTTTATAAGGGGTAGCGTAGGAGGGGGATATTTTTTTGTTGTTTTGTGGGATGGTCCATTGGACTTGGGAGCTTCACTTTTTTAATGGTTTGGGGGGTGGATTTTTGATTTGTAGATGAAATTGCTACTCCTTTGATCTGTATGTTTTGATCACTCTATATTTAATATAAAAATAAATAACAATAAGAAGACGAAATATTTATGGGCCTAAAAGTAAACTATCAACAATAGTAAGTGCAGAATAAATCTTAGAAAGAGCAATGCATATTGCCCCATGGTGGGCGCCAAAATGTGCGCAATATTTTTTCTTGGCTAACATAATCAGCATAGTAGATAATTAGTCGAGTTATCCAAAAACAATAATCAAGCTCCC
This sequence comes from Sequoia sempervirens, assembly GCA_007258455.2. Taxonomy (NCBI): domain Eukaryota; kingdom Viridiplantae; phylum Streptophyta; class Pinopsida; order Cupressales; family Cupressaceae; genus Sequoia; species Sequoia sempervirens. Next base: position 1,610 of record VDFB02018396.1, read on the forward strand.
TATGAAATTCTTAATCACATTAAGACAAGGAAACATGATAGAAAACATACATAGAAATCATAAGCATGTAAACCTATCTAAAATGGATTAAACCATCACTTCAGAGGGGGATTGGTGCTATTTTGATGTGGAAAATATCCCATTCCCAACCCCTTTTTGATAAGATCAAGATATGAAGGTGCAAGATAATGAGTCAAGATGACAAGTGATCAAGTGCTTGAGATGGTGGATAAGATGATCAAGACGAAATGCTAACTTGGATGAGTTGTGGAGAGAGATACTAAGATTGTGGAGGATTAATACAATAGAGGAGCTCTCTATTTATAGCCAAGAAGGATAAAAGAATGCCAAACATGGAGGATGTGGGACTAAAGATCCACCAATGACAATATGCCATTTGTCAACATGTGAGAGGTTGAGGAATGAGCACATTTTGGCCAATGTGCCAAAGAGGGGGAGATTTAAATTTTGAATTTGATGACAAGATGAGTTAAATGCTAAGTTTGACCTTTGCAAGAGACATGTAAGAGACATGTAAGACCTCTTAAATGCTTTGTTGGATATACATGTCAATTTGGGGGGAGATTTAAAACTTGGAGAATATTCCTCAAAGATGCCATGTTGAGAGAAAATGGAGAATTTAATAAATCAATAAATTGATTTATTATTTCAAGTGGGAAAAGCTAAAGGATGTGATGGGTGATTGGGATTAGATTAATCATGGATTTGATTAATTAAGATGATGTTAGGTCATTTTTAATTTTGACTTAGATGCTTAGATTTGTTTAAATCAAAAGGGAGGAAATTGATGCACTATCCATTTAATTAAATACATTTGATTGAATTAAATGAAAAGACTTTAGGAGATCAATAAAATAAACTAAATTTATTTAATTGATGGTTGAATATGATTTAATTTAATATGCATGATGTCAATTTTTCATGTCTACATTTTCCCCCTCTTTGAAGCAATGTACTTGCTGCATTGGTTCAAAGAATAAACTTGCCGCAATCAAAATTCATTTTTTTCTTTTTTTTAGATGCCCCAGTCGAAAGAAGTGCACTAGTACACATACATACATACATACATACATATATATATATACATATATATATGTATGCACATATATGTATGTGTATATATACATATCTATATACATATATACATATACATATACATATACATATCAAAAGCATTGAATTCCATATTTTTGAGCAAGTTATAATGGCTAGAAAATTATTTTTTAGTGTTTTTGAAAGTCACAAAATTTTATAGACTTAATTTTAGTTTAAAAAATTTAATATCCCATAAAGTAGATTCAATTTATGATAAGATAGACTATTAACATTTTTATATTATGTAGATAACACATTTTATATTTTGCATTAAGCTACTTAAGTGTACTTTTAGTGATTTTGTTCTCACTTGGAGATATTATTTCACTCATCACAATATTGTACGAAAATAGGTTTTAAATTTTTTTTTTCTACCATATTGTTATATATAGATTCTTTCTCTATCCTTATGCAATAATTTTATATTTTTTATTTTTATAACATAGGGCCTCTTTTATAATTTAAACTATATTAATATAATGAAAATTGATATAAAAAATGGGCACTTCATATATATGATAAAATAAAGGTATTCTAGAAGTAGAAATTGTATTGGGAGGGTTTATTAATAAATAGATAATAGGAAGTTGAAATAAATATAGGCATACTATATATTAAACTACATATAAACATAGTAGGGTATAATTTAACATACATATTCAATCTATATGGGCCATATAGCGGATGGTAGTTAGTCAACTAAACTACCCTAAAATGTTATAAGTCTCAAATATAAATAATCAATACAAATGCGATAGATTAGGGACTCTATAATCTAAGTTAAAATTTTGATATTGATTTTCGAAGTATTAAAAAAATATTATGCTTTTTAAGATAAAATCATCTCTATGATCTATTCCCTACATGAATTCTCCTTGAGTTATATGGTCAAGCACACATTTTAGGCTTCATGCCTAAGATACCTATTTTTCATTGATTGCACTTCAAGTGAGAAGGTGAATTCTTAACAATCATGTTTGGGAGGCTTATATACACAAATGGAATATCAATTGAAATCAATGATTATATTTATATCTCTACTATGTTTATAAATATTGAAATATAAAACATAGCAATAGATGCTAATTTTCTATTTAAACTATACCTAATCACAAATCACAATTTATTATGTGTTGCTCATGCTTGAATACACATTATTTCAACATTGTAATAATTTATAAGAAATTTTAAAAAAAATAAAAATTGGTATGAGTTTTCCATAGTTCCATGAAGTTACTAATATTTAGCTTTTGGATTCAACTATGTCAATTTTTTTGTCCAAAAGCTAAATATTAGTAATTAAAATATTTGATTACACTCATATTTAGTATGGAGGAATAAGTCATGGATGCAAATCAATCCAAGATAGTAAATGTACGTGGGAGTAGACCTCAAGCATATTTTTACCTCTAAAAGGATATTTCATGATATAGTTTTGGGTTCAAAGTTTTATATAAGTGAGTGTATTAAAAATAATAAATTAGGTGCTACAATTACATATTACTAACACCCACACAAAGTGAAATAGTGAAGTTTAGATTTTTCTCTTTCATAATATTAATATTTTTATAAATAATTATATAAGTTAACAAAAAAATTGTTAAACATTTTTGTACATATGATTATTTCATATTTCTTATTTTATATTTGTCAATTAGAAAATTATCTTTTTCGATTGGCTCGTTAAAATATCTATCATTGGAGATCTAATTTTCTTACAAATATATATTTTGATTATTATTAATAATACATTTTGAGATCAAGATATTCACAAAGAAATAAAAAGTTATATTTTAATAATTATATTATGAATGTTATATTGTTATTAAATTATGAATCTATCCAAAATATTGTAAAATTTCTACTTTATTTCCATGATATGATTGACATACATTATGGGAATAATTAGTTTATTTTTGAGTTATTCCTTTATAATCTTATTGACCAAATTAAAATATAATTGAATAAAATAAAAAATAAAATAAACATTGTACAGTACATATGCAATATTATAAATTTATATGAGTATTGATAAACAAATAGAACATGGTCTTTGAATAATTGTAATATGAATGTTATATTGTTATATAATTTGGTATTGATAAAATGATATAAATAATAAAATTATCCAAATGATTGTAAAGTTCCTACTCTATTTCCACAATATGAATGTCATTAATTATGAACATAATCAAAGAATAGTGGTTCAGCCACCCCCCCCCCTCCCATCTTCGTATTCAAGTGTTGAAAACATACATATACATATATGTGTGCATGTATAATGTGAGCGCAAGATCATGGGGGCTCAAAGAGTGTGGATGTAAAATTATGAAAATCACATTTGACTCTTTTGCATGGGTTGATTAAAAGTGCAATTCGTATGGTAAACACAAAAGAAAAAAGGGATATCCATTCAATCCTAATAAATGGGTTTTAAGACACATTTATAAATTTTTAGAGCTGGATTCATGAATATTATTTATTATAATTTATATATATTAATATTATTATTATAATAATTTTATATTATATAATAATAAAATATTATATATTATATAATTGCAGACATGCAAAATTAGAATTATGCATTCAATTAGGTCCCTTCATCAGGTAAACCAGATTCACATCCATCCACCCATCAGGTAAATCGGGTTCATCATCCATTTAAATTAAATAAATCAATTTTAATCAAACCTTAACATTTCATCTTTCATAAACCATTTTCTAATTACATCTCATGCAAATTAATCCACCTTTATTTTGCATCATCCCTTTAATTAAATAAATCAAACATTCATTTAATTAAATCCCAAATGCATATTCCATCCTTTTTTTATTTAAATAAATCAAATATTTAAGTCAAATAGGTCAAAATCATCCTAATCATCATTAAGCTAATCTAATCCTAATTAAACTAACCTAACCACCCATTACATCCTCTAGCTTTTCCCACTTGCACAAATAAATCAATTTATTGATTTATTAAAATCCTTATTTTCTTTCAACTTGCATAAAGATGGAATATTCCCTCAAGTTTGAAAATGAGGACAAGTTGACTTGTCCCTTCCAACATTGCAATAACTTCTCATTTTCATGTCCCCCTCTCAACATTTATTTCACAAATTCAAATTTAAATTTCCCCTCTTGGTCACATTGGCCAAAACTTGCACATCACTCAACCTATGGCAAGTTGACAAGCGACCTCGTGTCATTGGCTAAATCTTTGTCCCGCATTCATCCATTTGGCCATTCTATCATCAAAATATGCTATAAATAAAGGCCTCATTCTTCATCAAATGCATCTACAAAGTCTTATGAAAAGTTACTCTCTTGAATTGAGAACTAATTTTGATCTTGACCATTGCATTTCAGCATTTTAAGTTTTAGGAAGGATTGGGAAAGGGTCATTGGCACATTTGACACCAATCCAATATGGAATAGGTACTTTGTCTTGATTCTATATGTTTATTTGATCTTCTTAGTTATTTGTTTGCATCTTTGAAGCATGGCATTGTTATTTCATAGAGGTATTCATAGTTTTGCATATGTAAACTAACCCCACTAATGAGTGTTTGAGATTGGTTCATTTGCAGGTTTATAGTGCTTCATATTGGCACTAGAAGGAGGGCACTTTGTTTTACTGCTTCATCACTTTGTTGATTTTGCTTCAAACATTTTGCTTGGTTATCTTACCCCTTTTCTTGAAATCAGATAGCTTATTCTCAAGTATCTCAAATCTTTGAATATAAATTTTATTGCATCTTCTATGTATGCTCATCAAATGCATTTAAAGTTTTTTTTGAAAGACATTATGGTCGCTCATTTTACACCTGCCAATAGTATATACTTGAGAGTTTCTTATGCATTTGTTTTTGAATCCATTTGTACGTACCCTGTTTCAAAGCTTCCATTTTCCATAGGTGGCAGGCTACTCACAGAGGCTATGTAACTTAGCTTATGTATATTAGTTGCATTTCTTGAGTGTTACTGATAGCCTTATTGAGAGATCCTTGTTGTGCCTCTATCATTGTCATTGTAAATCATGAGTCAACATTTCATTATGGCATTGTACCATATGGGCCACTTGCATTTCTTTACACACTTCTATGTCCATACTCTATTCTAGAGCACCCATTTTGGCATAGCATTAAAATTTCATAAAAGAAATCATTCGTTGATCTCTCCTTCAGTTGATAAGCGCCTTTGAAAAAGAAAAAAAATATTGTGATGGCATCCATAGATGTATGTAGGAGGAAAAGTGTTAATAAAATCAAAGTGAGCCAAAACCTTTTGATCTAACAGTGGCCTTAATATCAATTCTTCAGTAATACTCCTCTTCTAGCAATTATTGATGTCTGTGTGCCAAAACTTATTGTAGAAATAGTTGAATTATGAAACATACACATGCCTTGTCTATGCTGCAACGTACTTTGGTTATGTTACTATCATTAATACTATTGCTTTTTTCGGCATTTCTACAGTTGTGAATTGATTTTATTTCTATATACCTTCCCCATTCAACTGGCTAGTTTATGTAGCCTTGTATCACTTTATCTCTGAGGTGACAGGGTTGAGGTTTTGACTTTTGTGGGGCTGGCTGGATTGAGAGTCGCAGTATAGAGGTGGGATTTGATGTTTATGTTAGCCATCACCTTTAAGGCTCTACCTTACATTTTTCCTTTAATCCTTTAATGCACCTCTTGCCATGCATTCAATCCTCTATTATCTAAAGAATGATTTATTCATTTTGTGCATACTTGCAAGTGCGTAGATATTTGCTAACCTTGTGTGTTATTCTAAATCATGGATCTTTAAGTCTTCTCTGTTGTTATTCCATAAATGACACATACGGCACTAGAATATTACCTACTGGATACTTGAATATTACCTAAGATTTGACAGTGAAATCTCATGCAAAAGGGGAATTACGAGCTTATATATTTCCTTGCCCATTAGCAGGTTGACTTTAGGCACTGACATTTAATTCCTTTGCTATTACATGGTGGTGGAGAGACCAAAGACTCAGTACCAGCGCATAGCCTATAGTATTTTACTTACACAGGACAATAATACAGAAGATTCTTGTCAATACCATGAGGGAAATTTATTAAAGTCGCTTGAACAAGGATAGTCGACAAGGAGTAATTGCAACAAATAAGATAAACACCTTTTGGCATTAATGCAACTGCTTCTCTCACTTTTCCTTTTACTGTGCTTGATTTATTAAATGTTGACTAACGTCAAGTGTTCTAAAATTCAAATGTTGATAGGCATCTAAATTCATGCCTATTTATGATGCAATCTACTTATAATCATCATGGTGATGTCTTTGTTCATCATTTTTTTTAATTAAATGCATTATGGATTAAAGCTCATTGCACATTGATTAGTATGTTGATTTCTTGTAACTTTTGACATTTGATATTGCTTTTATTTGCTACCCTTGGCAAAGAAAATGAAAAGTCATTTAAATGTTAATTAGAAGCATTTCATATCTTTCTTGGTGTGATATTAATTTGGAGCATTTCATATATTGTTTTCTAGTGTGAATCAATGGATAACTATCACATAAGACATCAATAAGAGATAAAGCATTATTCACTTGTAGATGTTTCCTTTATTATCATGATCATCCAAAATAGTTTATCTTTTTAATTGAGATTATATTATTATTTGAAGTTAATCATCAAAACTAATATAATGATCCTCACATGATTATCTTTTTGATGGAATAGGAAAACAAAGGAGAATGAAGGTAAAAGAAGAAAATGAAGGAAAAGTGAGGAGGAGGGATTTTGTTTGCACAAGGGAGTTGCAACATTGAAAGATAGGAGACGATCTTGGAAAAACCTTGGAGTTGAAGAATCAGACATTCAAACTTGAAACTTCAAAAAGCATTTTTTAATGCTTGGAGAGCTCGCCTTATACCTTGATTTTCTGTTTAGCTAACTCATTTTGATTTTGGGCTTTAAAACGAACATTTCAAAATGCTTGGAGAGTTTGTTGTATGATTTAATATTATGTTTTAGGCTAACTCATATTTCGTTTGGTGCTTTAAAATGAATTCATCATTGCTTTGAGGCTTAAAATGAACATGTTTTTTTCATGTTTTGTAATCTCTTATTCAAAGTAATCTCATCTAAAAAGGCGTATGCACTTCTCTCGCATTTCACGGCGATCTTGAGAACCAAAAGTCTTTTTGATGACATTAAGTTGCATAAAATATTGCCTTCACACCTTGATTTGGGTTTAAAATTGAACAAGATCTTGTGCGAGTGTGAGTGGGGCCATTATCATGTATATTCTCTCTCTTTGTTGCCATCAAAGATTGATCGAGTTACGGATTTTGTCTTTACTCACTATTGTTTATCCTAGAGGGCCTGCCTTGGGGAAAAAGTACTCACCCAAGGGAATGAATCAACCGGTAACACTCTAAAGCCAAGAGTATTTCCAACCAGTATATAAATGTGGGTATTGGAGTAAACGCCAATATCACATGGTTGATTCTAACAAGATGGATCTGAAAGGGGACTCTTGTCATATGAGTCAATCTCCACGAACGAAAAGTCCTTATTAAAACCCATGTGCTAGAATCTGCCAAAATCCTTAATCTATTTGTTTGTGCAAGAATGGTCATTCTAAAGCCACCCCACACTTTTACGGTCTTTTAGTAGAAATGGAAAACATGCCATGGGAGTTTCATGGGTGTTGATGCTTGGCTGCCCCATATAAGTGAGTGTCGTGGAGGGGAGCCAGTGGGGTCAAGCAAACCATTTGCTAAAGATAGGTGTAGCTGGACTTGTCCAAGTGGGAATCCAACAAATATTGTCTTTCACATCCATAGGGTTGTAATTGGTTTTGAAAACATAGTGCGTTGTTCGAAAACATTTGCAAACAAACATTCAACATGAACCTCAAAATTTCATACCCTTTAGGAGGAAAATACCATTGACCAAATTCTCGTGTTATTGCTTGCCCTTGGGATCACATCCTTATTAGAATTTGGCAAATAAATGACTACTGACTAAAATTTAGTTAGGGTGACTAAAACTTTTAGTCACATGACTAACACCAATAGAATTTGACAAATAAATGATTTTGGTCATTTATAAGTGATAATTTGGTCATCGCAAAATCACAACTAAATGACTAATATCTAATATCAGACAAATAAAAATGACTAAATAATAAATAATTGACTAAATTAATGACTAAATAAATGACTATTACTCTATTCTTTTTTCTTTCAAATTTGATCATAATCCATAGAGCTTAAGCCCCCCTCATGGGACCCCTACCTAAGCAATTTGGTGCCTAGGTTGCTTGATGCACCAAAAATACCTATTGTATGGAAGGCATTGACTCGGTGCAGTCTTAAGGCCTTCACATATTTTATAAAAATTAACATTTACATTCTTTAACTTTTATTACTCATTATGTTAATGAATCATTAATGTTTTTAACTATGATTTGAAGCCAATTTGATTTTCCTGTTGTGTTAGCATGTCAAATGTATCAAAGAGCAATTGTGGTCAATTTCACTAATAAAATATGATTTAAACAATCCAATTGCATTTTGAGGGCTATCTTTCATTTCAAAACACAAATAAAGATGACTAAATAATTAGTCCAACAAATAAAAATGACTAAATAATTAGTCACACATAAAAATTAGACAATATGACATTAAAGTGGTTAATTAAAAAAAATTGAATTGAGGGAGTGTATTGTATTATAATATAATATAATAATAATAATATATTATATTACAATACAATATATTATAATAATAAATTATAATATAATATGATATTATATAATATATATTATTATATAATATTATATTAAATACTAATATTATATTCATTATTATATATATAATATATTATATAATAATATAATATAATATTTATATTATAATATAAATGTAATATTATAATATATTTAAAAGCGATAGATTTAATTTTGAAATCAAAATCAAATGAAGTAAAGAAATGAAGTAAAAAAGCGGGAAAGTGGGCGATGGTATTTGATTTTTCTAATAAAAATCATAAAAAGGTACCTATTTTCTTTAATACAATGTGAAAAATCAACCATTCGGCCTAGGGTAATGAAAAAACCCTAAATCAAAAAGAAACCGAGCCCTAATCTCATTTCATTTTTCACTTGTATTTTTGGAGAAGAAACTCATTCCATTTTTCACTTGTATTTTTGGAGAAAACTCAACACCGCCATGCCTGGGTAGGGTTTGAGAGTGGAATGGTGACTCATTCTGTTGTTTCTGATGATTTTCCTGAAAAAAAAAATCTTGCAAAGGTAAGTCTTTGGTTTTGAAACTGAAAAGTATTCTCCATTTTGAAGCATTTTATCGAGCTCACTTGGTCGCGACTGAGTATTTTTTGTTGTATTTCCTTTGCTTACCATTTGTTGATATCTCTCCTCTTTGTTTGACTGCCATTGGAGTATCTTTGAGGCTCATTTCTAAAGACTTTGGAGGGCGTCTCCTTTACAACAATCTTGTGTAAGTTTCATTATTCTTATCTCTTAAATTTCTATGAGAATAGGCTCGATTCGAGCTCAGTAGAGGCAATATGATAAAAACCCTTGTATCTCCCTGCACAAATCTTGATGGGTTACTTTCTTTCTATAGAAAATGTAAAACTTTGCACTCTCAACTTACTATTTTCATTATTTTGAGGGCTTTTTGTGTTCTAATGGCCATGACCTTCATAGCATTCTGGGTATTTTTCTTTATGTTCATTTTCTCTTCCTCATGGATGTGGTAGAGACCCAATACTCAATAAAACAAACTTTTGTATACTTGACGTTTCCACAAAGGAAACTCCAAAAATTATATAAATGGCATGCCCTGAAATTATTTCTTTAATTTTCTTTTATGCTCTTCATGAAGTAAAGTGTCTGATTGTGAATGGGATGAATGACAGATTGGACAGGAGCAGCCAAAGTGTGTTCGAATTCCCAGAGAGCACCTTCATAACTGAGAGAATTATTATATTTATTGGAAATCTTGATTTTAATAGAGGGCTTTGTTTCAACTTCTTTCCACTTAATATCACAACTTTTGGCATTTCCTGAAATCTCTAGCCTATTTTCATTTATTTTAAAATTTTGTTCTTGAAGTATATTTTGTAAATAATCTAGGCTTGTATTCTTGAACCCATTTTATTCTCACAATGCTTTCAATAATTTATTTTGAGCACATTCACAGCTTCATAGTGTATCTTCCATTCATGGTTGCAGACACTGCTGATAATATACATTTAAGTTTATTTGAAGGTTTTAGTTTTTCTTAAATAATTTTATTACTAGCTTAGTTTTTTTGAAGCAATCTTTTTTTTTAGTTTTTCATTTTCATTAGAAAAGAAAAATTAAAAAAGAACTTGGTTGCTTTTATATCTTAATTAGTGATTGTTAAATTAGAAATTAGAATTTAATTTAAATTTAGAATGAAATTTATGTTTTTAGTTTTTTTTTTAAATAATTTTATTACAATAGAATTTTAGTTATCAAGAGACATTCTAATATTTTTTTTAGTTTTTCTTAAATAATTTTATTACTAGCTTAGTTTTTTTGAAGCAATCTATTTTTTTTAGTTTTTCTTTTTCATTAGCAAAGAAAAACTAAAAAAGAAAGGTTGCTTTTATATCTAAATTAGTAATTGTTAAATTAGAAATTAGAATTTAATTTAAATTTAGAATGAAATTTAAGTTTTTAGTTTTTCTTAAATAATTTTATTACAATAGAATTTTAGTTATAAAGAGACATTCTAATAATTTTTTTAGTTTTTCTTAAATAATTGTATTACTAGCTTAGCTTTTTTGAAGCAATCTTTCTTTTTTAGTTTTTTTTTTTCATTAGAAAAGAAAAACTAAAAAAGAAAGGTTGCTTTTATATCTAAATTAGTAATTGTTAAATTAGAAATTAGAATTTAATTTAAATTTAGAATGAAATTTAAGTTTTCAAGATATTGTGGTGATTTGATTTAAAGAATAATACAATAAATTGAATATAAAATAGAAAAATTAGAGATTATTTCTTTTGCAAATACATTTCTTTTGCAATATCACTAATTCTATGAATTTTTTATTTATTAGACTTACTTTGATAATCTAGTAATATATGTAAGATATTACTTTGATATTTATTCTTTTGCAAATGCATTTCTTTTGCAATATCATTAATTCTATGTATTTTTATTTATTAGACTTACTTTAATGCTTATGGGTATCTGCATTTAAGATATTCATTGTTTATAGCTATTTAGTAATATGTTTATGGATAGTACATAGCAAGGAGATATTGCTATGATAAGCTAGTAATATTTAAGATATTACTCTGATATTAATTCTTTTGCAAATGCATTTCTTTTGTAATATCATTAATTCTATGCATTTTTATTTATTAGACTTACTCTAATGCTTATGGGTATATGCTTTTAAGATATTTGTTGTTTATGCTACCTAGTAATATGTTTATTTATTTTATTATGGATAGGTACAGAGAAAGGAGAAAATGCAAAACCAGTGCCTTACTAGATGCATTTACTACCCATCTCATGTGCAATAGTGGCATCACTAAAGACATACATTCACACCATTTAGTTTTAGTTTTTTTTCAATTTTAAAAGTATAATAAATCAACAGTTTGCATACTACAAAAGATTTTGTATTCAAAACTCTATATATAGAGTTCTTTGTAACATATTTTATATACAGTTTGAATATATAGAGAATTATTTTCCAATGTTGTTTCAATCCCAAATTTGTTGAAGTTTTAATAACATAAGAGCTTTAAAGTTTTATATTATTCAATCACAACAAAATTTTCTCTTGGTTTGCAATTTCATAGACTAGTTATTGTAATAGCATTCTCTAAACATAAGAGTTTGCATACACATCTAAAAGCATTAGTTCATAAATGACTAAATAAATGATTAACATGACTAAACCATGACTAAATAAATGACTATAATGACTACAATGACTAAATAAAT
>VDFB02018397.1:0-24817 GCA_007258455.2 Sequoia sempervirens
ACCCCTACTGGCATGATGTTAATAGCAGCTCTTGAATCAATCATGCAATTTCTCACTAATTTGTTGTTTATGAGCAATGTGGTAAAAAATGGATCAACCTATGGAGGATTCTTCAATGTATCACCAAGACAAACCTCAGGGAATTTTATATCTGCATGCCTGCCATTACTAAATTTGGTGGTTTCTCTATTTTCAAAGTTTGTGTTTTTATTAGTTCCATTTATTATTACTTGAATAAAAATATCTCTATATTATTTTATCTTCATCATTTCCAATAGTGGCACAAACATCTTCACTCGAGAAAATGCTTGTGTGAAATCAAATGAAGAGGTGTTTTCTGTTTTGGCTAGCCTCCTTTGTTCTAGTGATTCCCCTTTATTTTCTTCTTTCTCCTTTTTATTTATTTCATCATTTTTTTGTTTGATTTTGTATAATTCCTTGTCTTCTTCTTTAGGAACACACATTTTCTCATTCTTATTAAGCTCCTTATTCTCTACCTTCTTTGGTTTTTGCTACGTTGTTTCTTTATATTTCACAACCAATCCTCTTGGAGTGCCTTCATTTGCATTTGTCGTTCTAGATCTTAGCCTATAGTTTCTTTTGCTTGCTCTACTGGAGCAATGGTTAACTCTTTGATCTCTTCCTTATTTTTCCTCCTCAATTTATACTTACTTGACTTAGGTGGTGTATAAGGAGGATGTGATTCATCATTGCTTTTATTATCCTGATAAGAGAAGACCTGTTGTTCTGTCATGTGAATATTGTACCTCTAGTTGTTTACATCATACTCATATCCTTCGTCTCCTGAGGATGAGTATTCTTGTTCAACTGGATGAAGGGTATGTGAAGTTAGATATATTGTATGATCTTCCTCTTCATTGTCATATGGAATTTCTTCTTCTTGTATTGATCGTGCTACAACACAATGATTTGAAGAATGAGGTAGCTTGTAAACTTGACACCAAGGGTTGTTATTCACCATGTAGGCTCCTTTTTTCTTTAAGGGATCAGGGATTTCTTTGTACTTATGCCTATCAGTTATGGGATTTCCATCTTTCCAATTTGTGTTGTATGGCATATCATGCAATCTCAGTCTCTCATTTCTATATGAATTCTCCTGCTTATTCTGGAGATTGTTAGAGTTCTGGGGAACTCTAAGGTTGTCCCTTTTTCCAGTCATCCCTGCAACCTTTCTATTATTCTCAATGGTTAATGTTGTATTTTTTTCTATAGTTAAACTTCTAGGGCATCTATTTTTGAGTTCATACCCCATTTTTGGATCAAAGGCCTTTAAATAAATACTTAAGGTTGTCAGATCAGTTAGTTTGGATCCATGCGGTATTTTGTTGTATAGTTTGGAAAACCTCTGATTGAAGTCATAAACTGACTCATTTTGGTATTTTTGAATACTTATCAATTCATGAAGGGAAAATTCAGGGCACACCGATTCCCATATTGTTCTAGAAACTAATTTTGAAAGTCTGCTATAGAATCAATTGAAGCATCAAGTAGACCATTGAACCAATCCCTTGCTTCTTCAGTTAGGGACATCATGAATAATCTCATATTTACATCATCATACTCCATACCAATGTATTGTATAAAGGCATTGAAACTTTTGATATGTTCTTTAGCTGATATCACATTATTCCTAGTGAATTTGGGAATTGTATTTCTCCAATTACTGTCAATTGGGTATGGATATAATTGGTGCCCTGTTAAATCAAATTGTCTACATGTGCTCATAAGGTTTTGTGGGTACAATTTCAGAGGTGGTGGATTGGGGTGGTATTGGTACCCATATTTAGGTTGATTATAAACATTTTGTTGGATGTGTTGTTGAGGGTATACATTATGATGTGGCACATGTTGTGGGGCATACTGTTGGCTTGGTGGTGGATAGTGTTGAGGAATATTGCTAGCATTTTGGGGCTGGGACCTTTGTAATGGCACATTATGTTGAGTGTGTTGTCTTGGGTTACCATCAGCATGATGAGGTAATTTTGAAGTACCCAGAGCACTAATACTCTAAGATATCCCCTGTGAATTGAAATTAAAACCTTGTTTATGTGGAGGGATATATTTTGGTGGCTTTGGTTCCTAGATGTTTAATTGTTCCAATTGTTGACCAAGTTTCAAGCTTTCTTGTATCATTTGTTGTCTCATTCTGAGTTGTTTTCTTTTCCATTCTAGATGCAATTCTATCTCTTGGTTAGTCATACTGGGTATCTGCAGGATCATGATGGGCCAAAAAGTGGCAATATGATGGGTATTTGTAGGGTATGTGGCTGACAACTTATTTTTACCCAAAATTGATGAAACAAAAAGGGTTTTTAAAGGATATTCTCAGCTTTCCACCAATATAAATTATGCTTTACATTGAATTTAATAAATAATTAATATTCATTTTCTATTTGAATTATGACTAAAGTCCTAATTGATAGGCTGATTGAAAAACATCTATAGCTTTCAAACAGTATCACATTTTTTGAATCCAAAACATGTGTCACATTTTATGCTTCACATACTATAAGTAAAAAAAAAAGAATTGAATTTCATGAAGTTTTGACCAAGTTAAGGTGGTCAGAGATACGAGTTTTTATATTTTTTAAAAGTTGCAATAAAAAAATCATAATTAATTATTTACTTGGAAAAAAATTACAAAGTAATATGCATCACATCAGGACATGAGTCCTCTACTTATACCTAAAATCTTATAAAAAAATATTATCATTTTATTGTGGTTAGGGTGGTTAAGAGAGACACTGCTTCTTATTTTTTCTCTTTGAAATTTAGATACTCTTGCATTGAAATTTAATTTTTTTTACCAAATAGATTTAAAAAATAAAAATAAACCTAATAGTTTAGAAAGCGCATTCAATTTGTTGTAGATTCTATTCTTACATATTTTGAAATAATATAGATAACTTATTGAGAGAATTTTACACTTTACATCAATTTTTCCTAACTCTAATTTTTCTAAACTTTTTTTTTCCACTTAAAGGGGCTTGTTTTTCCATGATGATCACCTTTTTATACCTACTATCAAAGTCCAACAATATTACTGATCAATGGACCCCTCCTAGTTTTATTCTCCTTGCCATGATGAGAATCCCCTATCATATTCCTCTTATCTATTTTTTCTTTCTTCCTCCACCCATTCCTCAAACTCATGTGCCTTTTGAGGGTCTGATCTGTAATTGAGGATATAATCATTCATATTGATTCTTTCAGGTTGTTTTGATGGATTTCCACCATCACGGTGAAGTGGAGAGTTAAATG
This sequence comes from Sequoia sempervirens, assembly GCA_007258455.2. Taxonomy (NCBI): domain Eukaryota; kingdom Viridiplantae; phylum Streptophyta; class Pinopsida; order Cupressales; family Cupressaceae; genus Sequoia; species Sequoia sempervirens. The sequence continues at coordinate 3,283 of VDFB02018397.1, forward strand.
TTGTGAAGCTCTGTTATGATGTGTTCACACTATCCTCTGGCTATTTGGATACTATTTCACTCTTATTGTGTTATTATTCCCATGAGGAGATCCAGGCTTATATGTCCACCTAACACTTCCCTTCTTAGGAATCTCCTGGTGCAAAGATCTTCTTCCATTCATGTTGGATGATATAAAATATATATGGTGTCTATCGTATATCCTTTCTATTCTAATGTTTACTTTATCAGTCATAAAAATCCTTTAGAGTTGCCACCTACTTTTCATAAGTAGGAACATGGTTGTGTTTCTTCCTAGTGGAGTGTTCACTCTTTTATGATGTTTTAAAATGAATATATGATGGAAGGCTAAGGTTCATAATTGACTTGCCCCCAGTAGAGTTTCCAATCTGTTGGGTCTCAAAAATGCAGGTTACAAATCCTAAGAGGATGCTAGGATCTATGATCATACTTGCAACATTTTTGAACCAAAAAATGGAGTTAACCTATATGGTTGATGACTCCCTACACTTCAAGCTCTTCTAAACCTAGGTGGGTAGACCTTGATAGCTAAAGCTGATTTAAGAATTGTGTGACTTAATTTAATTTATGGATTTATCCATAGTGGCATAGAGTGTGGAATAGTTGAAGGATTGTTAACTACATCTACTTCTAATGTGATAATTGGAAATTTAGAATATGAAAGCAAACAAGTAAGGTATAATGAAATGTGAAGTGGACCAGTGCCTTACTGGGTAAGCAAAGTCAATGAAATTTTATGATAAGTGACTAGTATTGGCTATAGTTTTGATTGTTTTGCATTTATGTTTGTTTATACCTTGTATAAATGTACAAGAATGCGACTGACAGACTCTACTTATTGATCCAATAGATTCTATCAGGTTATTGTGACTTATTTAAAAGGATTTCAATCCTTCCTTGAAGGAACCAATTAAAAGAATCACACAATGAAAAAAAATGTGTATTGACAAATGAAGTATATCCTCAATTTTAATAACAAGATAACATCAAGTTGGAGACAATATGGGAATCGTATCAATTACAAGGCTCTTCTTATAGATCTAAATGTTACTTCCAAGTTACTATAATCAATTAAAAGGATCTTAATTCTTTAATGGAAACCAATTAACTTGATGACACAATAAAAACAAATGTGTCTGATGAAATTGAATATCAACTTGGATACAAAAATTCAAATAACAGAGAAATAACAATATGGAGACATCCAGATAGTTGTTCAAATCAACAAACAATAGACACCAATATGAAGTCACGTGGCATCAAAGATCTTCTATTGATTTCTACCAAAATTCATGCATGCATCATGGTCCTTTACAGTATAATCTACATGATATATTATGAAAGTATTCTTTAGTATATCTTTCTATTCTCTCTTTTTTCGCTCTTACTATTCAATCATCGCATGTTCATCTTATATAAAAATATCTTGAAGAGGGTATACCTCTTCATAAGTGTCTTTTGGAATTTTAAAAACACATAAAACATTAACAATAAGCTCTAATGAGCCACAAATGAATTTGTGTAATATGATCTAAGTAATCTTGACTTAAGTGTGTATCAAACTCTAGCATTCCTCGCAACAAACACCATAATTATCATCCTCTCCAAACACTCACAAGCCTCTTCTAATGCTTGATCTTAATTCTTTGCTTCCTCCAAGGCTCCCTACAGTATTAGTCAACACTCTTTCATCCATTCACTCTAAATTTTTATTTCTTCATCATTTTTGAACAATGCAAGCACACCATCTTTTGAAGCATCAACAAATTCTTTGGAATTTCCTTGAATTTCCTTATACAAGTTATTATGCTCCTCTATTAGATCTTCAGTAGCTGCAATGGCCCTAGTATTAGAAGTGCTTCTTTTGTGTATCTCTTGGAGCTTTTCCTGAAGCCTTTCAATTATCCTTTTATGTTCTTGAATGGCAGTGTGACTCTTGGAGCGAGTTACCCATAACTTGTCCATCTGAATCATTAGATTAGTGTGCCTCTTTTGGAATATTGTATAAAGTGTTTCAAATATGGCCTTGCTCACTTAAGTATGTATTTGCTGACTACTCATGATCTGTAATTCTTCACTCTTGTTCTTTGATTGGGAGCCTTCTCCTTGAGTTAACATTTTAGTGGATCCTTTGAATGTATCCTTGACTGTGTCGCTTAGAAAATCATTTTCTTTGAGCATCCTTTCACTATTCAACTTGTACATATCTCGTTCTTTAATCAACATTTGAATCTACACCTTATTCAATTTGGCTAGATTTATACCAATATCAGCTGTGACCACAAGATCAGTTTCACATACTTTTAATGTCATCACATGACCAAATGCTTTCTCTGTATCAATAATTATAGATATTTTATGTGGGGGGAATAGATCCAAAATCAGAAGAGAACTCTCATTAGGATTGTATCTTGAACTAGTGTATACCTCTATTACCCCTTCTGGACTGAGCTTGTGTTTGGCATCATTATTGTGTAAAAAGCTATAAAAAAAGAAGAGAAAAATTTAAGTCCAAACAAGGAAAGATCATCACACTAGAATCCTCTAATAATTTTCTTCATTTCTTTAGAGTCATGTTCTTCATTTCATTCTCTACATCCATCTTCAATGTGTTCAACAACTAGCCCTCATTTTTGGGTGTGATGTTTGTAACTGATTCCCTTATTGTCTTCCCCTTTTGTTTGTACAATAAATATTTAAACTTGAGAGATTTAATAAACTAGTCATCTAAGACAAAAGATTTATCAACCAAGTTCCTAACATCTGTGTCAGATGATTCCCCAACTTCCTGTTCTCTGTTTGGAGATTGATATTCTTCAATCCTTACCTTGGGGATCTTATCAGGTTGGCTTTGGGGTTCATTTTCTTTAGAAGATCCCTCATTTCCAGATGATAACATTTCCGCTTCTTGTATCTCCTTCATCTTTTTCTCAATTTCTCTATTGTAGTTATCAATTGCTAATTTAGCCTTTGTGTCTTCCATGTTTCCGATAATATCATCATGGGGATATGGTATATGCACATATCCACCTAGATTCTATTTTTTCCTAGAAAAATCAATAAAACCTTCAGGATCAAATCCTTTCCTTGGTGCAACCTTCTTCATATTGAAATGTGATAATTTATCCAAATGAGATCATATCCTTCTTTTTACACCACGGTGAAATCCCCAAAATGCAATGTACTAGGCATGAATGACTATTTTTCATATGAACTCAAGTTCATGACTTTGGAGTAATCCATTTGCCTGACAATATCTAGATATCCAATCCTATTTGGCATAGTCTTGGGTAATAGGAAATGTGTGTCTTCAAAACCATAAACCCTAATCATAGTGGAATCAACATAGAAATACCAGTCTCCCCAATTATGACCTACAATTGGTGGTCCATTGAAATCCTTAAGCGTTAAGAATATTTTGATCTCATTAGACAATGAATAATCACATGGGTGATCAGAAAACCTGTACAATGTCTTGAAAAAGTGTTCTTCAAAATAAACATAACTGGAATTGATAAATCTATTATCCCAAATGGAAGTCCACAACTGTATTGGTAATGGTTGACTCGGTTTATCCAATTGTGTAATCCTTAATTCCTCTAGCCATATCCCTAAATCTTGTCCATAGTATAATATCATGTGCATTGTGGGAGATTCATTCTTGATAGCCATTAGCCCTGAGTCAATCCCTCTGGAAATGTGTGAAGCATAGTCAAAAGGTCTTGCATTGTGACATTGTATGTCTGTAACAATCACCATTGGCCCTAAAGACATAAATTTAGAAACCTTTGTTCCCATTATTTGACCCACTAAGAAGTAATTATGTTTTAAATAGCGCTCAAACAAATCAACATGAAAGGGAGGTCCATCACCATCTGCAAGTGGTACTAGGTCTTCATCTTTTCTAGGCCTATGTAATGGTAACCTCCATTCTTTGTAGGTAGTATCCATCCTGGACAGTATTCCTTTTCTAAATCATCTTGAACTATAGGCTGATCACATGTATCATCTAGGCTGAAAACTTCACAAAGTGTAGTTTTGGATATATGTATGAAAGGTTATCCTTGTGGATTGAAAATGGCTTTAAGGTTCAGGTTATAATGATTGAATTTTTTTTTTATGAGGTCTATATTCACAAACACATTGGGAACAACCAACTTTCCCAAATTGAAATTCTAAGGGTTACAAACTAGTTCAATCTACTTCTCCGACAATAATGAAACATGAACAATTCATATCCCCTAATGGGAGTCTACACATCACCTACATTTTTGCATTTATCCTCTAATATTTCTAATATTGCACTGGTGAAACCCCTTGAGTCTCAGTCTAATCTGTGTACTTTATTTGGCACCATCTTTGTTTATACATTCATAACTGATCAACAAGACACAACTGAATGTCCCTTCGATATGAAGTGTCCTTTTGGTTCTCATATTTATTCGGGAAGACCACTTAATACTCTTACTGATATTTCACAACTTCCTTTTCTCTTGCTTTTCAATCCTTAATGTTTCAGGGAGAACATTGTGAAGTTTACTCGATATCAAGCTGGTCTGAACAATTAGAAATCCTTTATATCATCACTCGGTGTCTTTTTGACTGTTGAGATTATGAATGCATAGGGTCCTTGAAGCTGCAGTCTTCGATGAAGGACCTTTTCTAGGAAAGATAATCAACCACATAGAAAGTGTTGCAACTAGGCATGCACAATAGAGATTCTATATTGATGATATGATTGATGATATGTTACAAATGAACAAGTTGCCTGATTATATAGGCAAAAGAGAAAACCTAAGATGCATGAGATGTTTCCATGTGTCATGACCTAACAACATGTGAACCCTATCTAGAAAATTATTAAATGTTGAGATAAGTTCTAGAAGGACAACTCATCTTCTACAAGGAATCTTATCCCTACAAAAATGGAAGGGAATATTACCCTATTTATTAAATGATTTATTAAAATATAACCTAGGACTAAATGATGCATGACCTAAGTTAACTTATGCTAGTGTAATAATTAATTAATTACACTAACACCCCCCCATAAGTTCAACTTAGGGAGGAAAATGCAATGATTGTGTAGAGATGATGATGATGGGTCCTAGCTACGAGGCCATGTTAGGTACCCATTTACATGAAGATGCAAAGAATCTCCCACAACCAGAGAAAAGGGGAAAACCTAATGGGAACAAAACCCATCTCCAAAAAGGAGATGAAAAAGAAAAAATGTGATCTATAGGATGGGAAGGATGAAGAACTCCCAAATACCCCCCAAGTACACCATCTATCACATGGATACAATACATTAGCCCCCCAAAAGATGTGATCACTTGCAAAAATGGTAAGTGTCTGAAGACAAAACAAGATCCAATGTCGACAAACAACTTGTCTCCTTTTTGGAAGAAACAAAACCAACTATAAGTGTAGAGATGCTTCCCATTACAAATAACAATTGAAGGAAGGAAGGATGAAGGTGGATGATGATGTCTCTGAACTCTACTCATGTGTCTCCTTTCCTGAAGATGAAGATGCCACAATCAATGAAGAGGGTGACAAATCAGGGCAATGAGAAAACTGATGCTAAACAATATCCAAAGATGGTGATGGAATGAATATGATGGAGACTTGATATCCCCCCTGAAAGAAGTGTCCTGAAAACCACTGAAAGAAGCCTGAAGCCAATCCAACGGTAGATACTGAAGAAACCTCAAATCCTGAATGGAATGACAAGGAAGAAGTCTTGGATATAAAATCTTTGAAGAGAAACCAAGTACCTCCAAGATAGTCTATGGATTCCCAATCAAGGTTGAGACAAAGGGATGAGGAGACTTAAGAGAACTCTCCAAAGTGTGGTATGAATAGAGGAGTGATACCCCCTCAAGAATGTCCTCCAAACCTGTAGGAGTAGCCAAGTCAGTGATACCTAAAATGAAGCCATCCAGTGATGTCAAGTCTGGAAAGCATAATGTGTCCTAATGAATGATGATGGTGGAAGCATCAATCAATGACACTAGACAAGGAATCACTGAATGTGAAGGGATACCAGTAGTCTTTGATGGAGAAGAAGCACCTGAAGCAACCTTGCCAACCTTTTCAAAAAGATCAAGGCAATCAACCTTCTACACAACAATATCATCACTGGATACTTGATCTGAAGAATGACATTTTGAATCATGACCATCGAGGAAGGGTGGAGTGTCTGAATCTCGATAGATCTCCCAAATTTGAGCGCAAAGGATGTGAGGACAATCACAATGATCAATAGATCTCAAAACATCACAATCAACTTGCATCTCAATGTTCTCCAAAATAGTGTATCTGCTGCAACTCCAAGAAAGTTCATGAATACCTTCACTTAGATGCGGAACTATACCATACAAATGAGGCAATAGATCAAGTGATTGGAGATGGTGGCTGATCCCATCTCACCATTGCTTATAGTTACCCTTATGAAACATAACCAAAGAAGGAGTATATGCAAGCCCCATAATGAAATTTCTCCAAAAAACCACAAAGACACTGACCTTCAACAACAAATAAAGACTTCCAAATATGATATGCAACTAAAGTGATGCTACCTAAATCAAAAAATCTTTTCTCAAGCTTTAGGATATCCAATTTATTAAACAAATGCACCAAACTAAAAAAATCAATGTAAGAGTACTTGGAGTTAAAACTGATCAAGGGGTCTGGACTGATGAAAAAATCTCTAAAAATACTTCTTGATGCCGCTGGAATCACTGAAATCCGATGAATGGTTGCAAAGATATGAGCCTTTGAGTCCAGATTAGGGTTTTGAGTTCAGTTGATTGTAGAATTTTCTGCAAGTAAAATTTTGCAGAGTGGATGCCACCATTAGAAAGTAGATGAAATTCTCTTTCTGAGGGTATCTTGTTTGTCAATTTTTGACACCGTGGGTGAAAGTTGTGATAAAACGAAAAAAAGGCCTATAGGAGGCACTCTGTAGGCTAATAAGGTGCAAAAAATAAGCACCCGGGCACTTAGCACTTGGTCTTCAATATGACCTCGCTGATAAATGTGGAAAAAAAAGTGCTGCCCTCTTGGGAGTGGCGGTGGAGCTGAGCAACTTGGCTGGGCGGTGAAATATGGGTGGCTCCACTTGATGTAGCACCCCTCCCAGTCACGGATAGAACCAAGGACTCGCGCAAGGGACAATGCTAGTGATGAAGACTCTGGTTGGCAGGAGAATGCTCCGGTCGGTGTTTCATTCGGCGCTGAGGCAATGCCGACGGTGATTGGACTTGGTGGAAAAGATAGAACCAGTGAGAGGAAAAGAGACCCAACCCACCATAGAATAACATGGTGGGAGCTCCAAAAACTAGGAGCTGTAGGCCATAAGGGATGCGTACCTGGCCAATAGAAATAGTACAATGGCCTGCAAAAATGATTGAAGCGGCTGACTAGAAATCTACAGATTTTGACAAAAAGCCTTTTTTTGATATGATTTTTAATATTGCCTAGTCGGCAATTAAAAATCAAAAAGACTTTAATAATATATTTAATCTGCAACAAAACTTTGATGCGAATGGAGTAAAATAAATTCCAAAAAATTTCATAAAATGCCGATTTTTTTTTTTTTAATCAAACCCCTAATATGCCAACCATGATTAAAATTAAGTTGCCCAAACATATTTTTGAAAACTATAGAAAAATAGCCAAAGATATATTTTTTCCAATAATATATAGATAAAATGCCCGATATTTAAAAAAAAGGTGCATGCAACTAAAAATTGTTGCCTCGGAGGACAACTAACAGGATTAATTTTTTTTACTACAAATTTGTACGAATCGTACCAGTTGATTTTGCAAACCCAAATACCTCTAATGGCTCCCAAGTTGATGTATCTGATTTTGATGATTGGATAAGGATCCTAGGGTTTCAAGGCCTTCTAAAGACAATGGTGAGCTCGGATTTGACTATATCTACTTCAAAAATCAGTTTGTTCCCCGAGTGGAATCAAGTAGCCTTCAATGGAAACCTCCAGCGAGCAAAGAATCTCGCACACCAACTTTCTTGATTGAGGGTTGATGTTTCATTGGAGAAGCTTTGATACTATGTTGAGATTATTGATGCACAGATCCGAAGTTGCAGTCTTTGATGAAGGACCTTTGCCAGGAAAGATAATCAACCACACAAAAATTGTTGCAACTAGGCATGCACAATAGAGATTCTATATTGACGATATGATTGATGATATGTTACAAATGAACAAGTTGCATGATTATATAGGCAAGAGAGAAAACCTAAGATGCATGAGATGTTGCCATGTGTCATGATCTAACAACATGTGACAACATGTGAACCCTATCTAGAAAATTATTAAATGTTGAGATAAGTTCTAGAAGGACAACTCATCTTCTAGAAGGAATCTTATCCCTACAAACATGGAAGGGAATATTACCCATTTATTAAATGATTTATTAAAATCTAACCTAGGACTAAATAATGCATGACCTAAGTTAACTTATGCTAGTGTAATAATTAATTAATTACACTAATATTGACAAGTAGTGGTCATTCCATATTACCATCAGGCTGACATGTACCATCATTGAGAGAATAAAATGCCTTTCCGATGTACTTGGTCTCCCCGATGTATCTCCTCTACCGTTTTGTTCTTTAGGATAAGCCGGTGAGACTTTCCCCGAATTTTTTTTTCATCAGCATAACCCACGTGGTTGGAGAGATCTGAGGGACTTACTCCAATCATACATGTCTCTCCGATACAATTGTTCCTCTGTTTTATTTCTGAAAGTGTGTATATTTCTCCCCAATAAAGTCTCCATCAGCGTGATGCATGAGCTCGGTATGATTTGAAAATTTCCCTCCGACTAGCTTACTTTTTCTGATAAGTTTTCATTGGTGAAATGCTATGCATTATCTTCCTAATTATGCATACCTATTATTTTCGGGGTCTTTGATCACTGTAACTTTTTCACCTCTTTTCAATATTTGGAGAATACTAAAATAAAGGGCTATGACTTGTTGATCTGAAAGACATGCACATAATATTCCCAATAAGGATCAATTGCTCTTAAATTTTTTGGACAACTATGATCATATTGATGCTTATATGTCAAAGGCCATATTCATGGGATCATTAGTTGACATGGGTTGTAAAATGGATCTTGTCACACAAATTTCAACAATTTGTATTGATCATAAAATTAAGGTGTGGCAGACTTCTGTGGTACATGGTAGATAGGTGGGTGAAGGCTAGTGAAAAATGTGATATTTTTCTAGTTCTAACAAGTCCCTCGCTTTGATAAATATGGTGGGAAAGGAGATCCTGTAAGCCATGTTTTTTCCTTCACATCCTTGTGTAGTGATTTCGTCTTTGAGGATAAACTGTTGGCTAAGTTATTTCTTAGATCTTTGAAGGATATTGCCTTAGAGTGGTTCTTCTCTTTATCGAATAATCTAGTTGGTTCATTCAATGAATTGGTTGATTCCTTTTATAGCCGCTTCCATATTCACATGGGTCCGAAGATGACCCTTGTTGATCTAATGACATGCAAGCAAACATAGGATGAGAAAGTGATTGATTTCATAGGAAGATATCAAACACTTTATTCACAAGTGAACATTAAGATTCCTGATGTCGATGTTCAAAGAATGTTCATTGCAAAATTACAAGATAAACTCCAAAAAAAACTTGAAATTTTGAGATTTCCATGCTTCACACAATTATGTATATCCCTTCATGAGCATCAAAATTCTATTGGAGGCTGTGATGTGAAAAATCCCCCTAGTCATCCTAAAAAGTCTGAATCGACAACTCAAAATAATTATCAACCATTCAAGAAACAAAATAAAGGCTTTTTACAATTAAATCCTCCTCACTAAAGTCAACAAAAAAAAATCGAGTTGCTGCTATAAAAACAACAACTCCTTTCGGGGATAGGGAGAGAGAGTTCACTCCTTTACCCGATACCATTCACAGTATCATGTTGCAGCTTATTGAAAAAAACATGCTTACCTTACCTCGTATTAAAGAACGTGATCCTACTATCCCATTGCCTAAAGGATTTTGCAAAAATTCTTATTGTCATTACCATCAAACAAATAGACATAGTACAAAATATTGTAAGTGTCTTAAACATCTTGTGCAAGACCTTATTGATTCTAATAATTTACTAATCAGAGGTGTGAATGATCAAGGCAATAAATTTGTAGCTCCTCCTAATCAAAATTTTCAAATCCTTACAAATCCCATGCCTAAGCACAATATTTCATTTGTCAAAGCTAGTGAAATGAAGACTAATGTGATGAATATCAATACAAATTATGACAATACAAATATCATTGAACAATATCCCACGAATGATGTGATAGAATTTATCGAAGCTAGACCTCATAAAGGCTTGACTAGACAACCTATTGACATTTCTTTCTTACAAAATGACATACCTAAATGTGCACTTGATGGTCCTCTTTACATAGCTGGCCAAATCAATAATAATCCCACTAATGGGATATTGATTGGTCGCGTATGTGGGGAGAATGTGATCACAGAAGAATTCTTATATGTGCATGAGCTATATCAAGATACATATGAAAAACTAAAAGCATGGATCAAGAAACATAACATATTTGCTTGCCCTATGATAGGCTCAATAGATCTCCCTTTAAAAGTGGGACCGAAAACATTAGCAGTCTCATTCTCCATCATCTCATAATCAGACCAATTTCATGTGAGGCTAGGCTATCCATGGCTTTTCTCCATGAATTTCATCCCTTTAGTTATGCATAAATGTCTAAAGTTTCTATTTGGAAATGACATCTTCACTGTGGATCATAGCAGATTTCATCCGGCCTAAGCAAAAGGGAATTTTTCACTAGATTACTTTTGGCCTGAGCCTATGGAACCTATCAAGCCTCATGAAGATTTCTTTTTCAAATCATATCAAAAATTCAAGGAAAAGAAATAGCAGACCTATCCCTTCAAAAAATGCCTCAACCTATGACTAAACCAACCATACTTGATGAGACAATGATTGAACCATAAACACTTCTGACCATACAAGAAAAATCTATAGAACAACCTCCAACCATTTCCGATAAGAGACCATGAGATAGTACAAACAAGTTTACAAAGTCAAAGAGAAAGTGGTTGAGAAACCTCCTATCATTTCTTCTAGTCCTCCCAAGGAAGAAAAGGAACCTATGATTGAAAAACCTGCTCTTACACAAAAACAAATTGACAATAAATTGAAACAAAATTGAAGTGCTAGAGAGCATAGACATCATGCTATTGCTCATAGCTTACAAACTAAAAGAATCAACAATAACATAGAAAATAAAATTTGAACATACCCAAAGCAATTCATGATGACTCTCAACCCTCGCCAAAACATAAACAAGAACATTGTATGGACATTGTTATTCAACCTCCTAATATGATTAACTTAGATGATGACATTGACATTGCAAAGATTGATGAACAAGTGCATGATGAGTTGAATACATTGTTTGTTTCAAGATGATCTTAAATGAAAAATATCCTAAAAAGAGTGTTGAACTTGGTGCATATCCTAGTTCAGCACTTGCTCTTGTCCCTTTGGCTAGTTTCCCAACTTCCGTTTATACCGACTAAGATTGGAGGCAGACAACCTACTTTAGGTTGACTCACCTGTACCTTACTAGTCTTTTGCTTTTTTCATTTTTCTTTGTGATTGCATGTGTGTAATGTGATCCCCCGTGATGTTCATTTGATGTTCCTCTCTCTTTTGTGCATTCATCTATATGTACCTTCATTCTTCTCTATGTCAAAAGATTTATCTTTATCTTTTTCATCTATAGATTGTGTTTTCCTTTTGGGGATGATGCAAGGCGTTAAGACATTTATGTCTCTCCCATGATGGACCCAAAAGTGTTGTCTTTCTTTTTTTCATTTGTCTTGTTTTTTTCCTTTTAGGGATAATGCAAGGCATTGAGACATCTAGGTCTCTTCCATGTTGAGCCAAAATATTTTTCTTTATCTTTTTCATTTGTCTTGTGTTTTCCTTTTGGGGATGACACAAGGCATCGAGACATTTATGTCTCTTCCATGTTGACCCAAAATCTTTATCTTTGTCTTTTTCATTTGTCTTGTTTTTTCCTTTTAAGGATGACGTGAGGAATCAAGACATTTAGGTCTCTTCAATGTTGACCCAAAAGATTTTCCTTTATTATTTTCATTTGTCTTGTGTTTTCCTTTTGGGGATGACACAAGGGTCAAGACATCCGTGTTTCTTCCATGTTGACCCAAAAGGTTTTTCTTTGTTTTCACTCTCTTTGTGTCATTCTTCTAGTTCTATGTGTATTTGGGGAATGATGATAGTTGCATGCTCTATGACATACTGATCCAAAATCCATAGATCCCTAATTTTTTTGTGGGGTCAACCCTTCCTTCCTATTTCATGATGTAGCTTGCTTTGGAAACATATGACTTGGCATAGGGTTTTTCAAGGAAAGCTCTCATGTCTTAAGCTAAAAACATTGGATAATTCAAAGCAATTTCTCATATTAATGGTGTAGAAACCACTTTAAAGTGGTGGAATACATTAATGACATATTTTTAAAAAAATTTGTGGACAATGATTTTGGGTTGCCCATACTTTCTTTACTCCTAGGGTTTTTCACCTAAAAGGAGAAAGGAGAAGGAGTGGGGTCCAAAATGCAATTGTATACACTCAAAGTTAATGTGTGTGAGATGTATTATGTCTAATTAAGATTCCTTAATGCACTGATTTGAAAATGAAATGATCTAATGATGCAAAACCTAAGAAAAGCAACTTGTTTGAAAACAAAATGTGATATGCAGAAATGCCTAAAAATGCAAGTAAATGATGAAATAATAGAATAGAATCGAAGAGGTGCACTTGGAAAATGGAATCTAATGCTGGGAGATTCTAGAATCCTAAAAAATTATTTGAAAATATTGAATGGGACACTTACTCCAGGTTGGGCAACTTAGTCCCAGTTTCGGGAAACTTTGCCGAAACAAGAATCTGCCAAATGGGTATCCAAAAATGTAAAAACCACTTTTTAGGCCCAAAAGTGGGACTAATCTACCAATAGTGGTGACTTAATCATCCTATAGATCTTGGGAATTTTGGGACAAAATCGTGTAGTCTCAAGTTTGTAGTTGCTTTCTTGATAGGTGTCTACACCTGGTTCTGCAGAAAATAGGGTAAAAAGTCTCTCCAAGCTTGAATTAGGGTTGTGATGAATTGATTGAATTTGAAGACTTCTTGACCAATTTTCAACACCTCTTTACTTGAAAATTTTGAATAAAAAAGTCTACAAACACACATGCAAAAGGGGAAAAATTGTTGAGGGTTAGAGGACAGGGGTTTGCCTTGGTCAAACCCCACTTTGGTAATCAAACCCTATGTAATGAAATTAAATATGAAGAGAATGATAAATAAACAACATACAATGTCATAAACTTACAAAACCCTTGATGTAGAGATCTAAAGATATGCAATGAAGTGCTCCAATGGATGACTTGATAATGCTTGATTGCTTGAATGCTTGAGAATTATTAAGTAAATGGATGCTTGAATGCTTGATGACTTAGGAGATTGTAGGAGATGAAAAATGAGGAGAAAAACCCTTATTTATACATGATTTTACTAAAATTTCCCAAAAGTAACACATCATAGTTCAACCTCAAGGGTTAGAGGACAAAATCCCACTAGAAATTTAAAATTATTGAGTTTTGTGCCAAAAAGGACTAAGTCACCCCTATTAGAAACTTAGTACCACTTAAGAAAATTAAGTGGGTGTCAAGAATTAAGGGGCATTAAATGTTTTCCAACAGGAATATCATCAAAAAGACACTTAAAAATGGTCAGAAAGTGTATTAAAGGGTCATTTAAACATAAGAAAGGGTCAAATTAGTGAAGACAAGTCTAGAAAAGTGTGAAAGTGGATTACAACACTTTACAACACTTTGACATAAGACTTGGTAAGTGACAAAAAGGAGTTATTTAAGTAAATTATGATGAAAGGGTCCTAGAAAAGTGTGAAAGTGGGTTACAACACTTCGCAACACCTTTACAAGACAACTTAGAAGTCTTAATGATTCACAAGGGTCCAAGACCTAATGTGAATGTGTTGGCCACATTACAACATTAAATCTAGGAAAGAATCAAGCCAAAGTCCACTAGAAAGACTCAAGTGAGCATAAAAATGTCAACTATACATTTTTTGGTGACTCATTAAGCCCCCACTATAGTGAGAGGATGAACTTGCTTCAAACTCTTGGTAAAGTAGCCCAACATGCACATCAAGAGGGATCCTAATGCACACACATTGGTACAATGAGAAAAAAACAATTAGGAGGGATGATCAAGCCCCTAGGATCAAGATCTCATGACAAACCAAACATAAGTGAAAAGGGACACAAACGATGATGATTAAAAGGAATGAAAGCTTTGATAATTTTTCTAGCCCGTTGTGGATCAGATCTAGGCTATTTGTTTGGACAATGAAAAATTTGTACTCACTCTAGGACAACATAACTCATGGTTGTCCTTCGGGTGAGAAGGCCCAAGTTTACTCACTCTGGGACCACAAAACTTTTGGTTGTCCCTGAGGTGAGAAATCCCAAATATACTCACTTTGGGGCCACAAAGCTTTTGGTTGTCCGCAGGGTGAGAAATCCCAAAAGGTGGCTATGGAGAATGTCGTGCCACGGAATGGGCTTCTTGCTCAACCATATTAAAGTTATGCCTCTTGATAACTTTAATAAGGTGCCACAAAGACAATTTCGGTTTGTGACTCATGAGACAAGAAAATCTTCATATGCTTAGAACTCGTGAACAAATGCAAAGGTATCATAGGCATGCAAGTTGTGTTATGCAAGGTGGCCATGTAAATGCAACATGCAAAAATGTAAAGTGCAAAAGAAATTTCAAATGAGTCTTTTTTAGTTCGTGCAAGGTCTATAACTTAGGGAAAATTGTGTGTAATGTCTCCAAGAGAGGACCAATCAAAGAATAGAATTGTTGCAACTTAGGGGATGTAGTGTGTCACATCAGGCAACTAAGAGGAATGTAATATGCTAAGAGAGATCACACTCATGAAGGAAATCATACCTAATGTCATCCACAAAGCAAAAAACCGAATCGTATGAAGTAACAAGGCTACACTAAGAACCAAGAAAAAAGAAAAGAATGAAAATGAATAATTCTAATGTATGCCCCCACTTTAAAGGAATTGCTACACACTGTTATGTGAGCAATTAATTTAAATTAGAAAAAAAAAATAAAAAAAAAATAAAGACATGAGATCCAACTTGAAAAGTCCCTATGCCAAGTCATATGTTTTTGAGTAAGGCTATCCCATGTTCATGAAAAAGGAAACAAGAGAAAGAGGGGTTTCCCCCAAAAAGGAACACTGGTCAAACACGATTAAATCAGAACTGTCATCATTCCTCAAATACACATAGAACTAGAAGAATGACACAAAGAGAGTGAAAACAAAAGAAAAATAAGATCCGTTTTGGGTCAAAATGGAAGAGACATTTCGGTCTCAATGCTTTGCATTGTCCCTAAAATGAAAACAAAAAATAAAAAAAGAAGATAAAAGATCTAGTGGGTCAACATGGAAGAGACATAGGGTGTCTCAATGCTTTGTGTCATCTCCAAAAGTAAAACACAAAACAAAGGCGAAAGGAAAAAGCAATGTATGACATATAGAAGAATGAAGGTACAAATAGAAGAATTGCACAAAGAGAGGAGAACATCAAATGTCATGTTACAAGGGAACAAGTTACACACATAGAAATGAAAAGAAAAATACTAGTAATGCAAATGTAAGTCAACTATCAAGCAAGTCGTTCGCCTTCCAATCTCAATTGGTATAAGTGGAAGGCGAATAATGCAGCTAAGGGACAATGCCAAATGTAATACTAGGACAAGGCTATCTACTTATTTCCCCCACTAAGTGCAAGGAAAGAATGAGCCAAGATAGGTGGTAGGAAAGGTCATGTAATAGTGAGAATGGAAGATTCTACAACTATTGCATGATAAGGTGTGGAAAAGGTAGTTTATGGATTGATCAAATAGCAATTATCACCATCAAAGTGATACTTGCTCAATATTTCTTTCAATTGGAAACACTCATCACTTCTATGTCCAAGAAGGAAATGATATGCATAATGTGTAACATTAGCATCTTTAGGATAAATTACCAACCTATTCATAGGTGGTAATAAAATGAGTTCTAATAAAATGAGTTCTTTGTTTAGAAGGATTTGCAATTTCCTTTCACATTCAGGTGGTGGATGGAGAGGAAACTTTAGTTTTTTCAACTTGTAAGGTTATTTGCATTTACTAGACTCACCTTTTTCATGGATTGGAGGAAGAGGACCCATGGGGATCCTATCATCCTTATCATTGGTATTATGTAATATTTTTTCAAGAGGAAGAAGGACATTCAAATAGAGAGGGGAATCAAATATCATCGTGCCATCATCATGAATTCTCCAATATTCTAAAGGAGGATTGCTATCATGAGGAGGATCTTGATAGCCTAACCCTATTGTGTTTTCATCTGTTGGTCTTTGTTCTAAAATTTGATGAATGTCATGTTTAGTTGTATCACATCCTTTTTTGCTTAAGATAGTAGAACCCTTTCCATATGTTTATTTAAGGTTAATTGGTGTGTTTGTAACTTTGTGATCATAAAATGGTTGGGTAGTTGGTTGTTTAGAGGAACTAGGTCCACCTGATGGAGGGAACTTAGGCCCTTTATTTGTTTCAGGATGCAGATAAGCAAATGTATTAGGAGGTGAGACTGTAGGAAGGTCTTGTGACTTCATGGATGGGTAAAATGCTACATTGTTTTCAAGGTTGTCAAGGAATTTGTTTAAAAACTTATGCATGCTATCATTATATTCTCCAATGATGTCTACATCCCAAGGAGGAAAATCATGAGGAGTTGAAGGAGCATGGGGAAGCTCAAGGTCATTAGGATCACAACCAAAGGCACAATTTGACATGTCTACAAGGGATTTCAATGAATTCCAAAACTTATTAAAGCAAAAATCCATAATGACAAGGAATGAAAGTAAAATAATATGCTAAAAAGAGAGTGAAATTGTAAATCTAGAAAATATGATAGGATGCAATATGAGAAAACAAAAATGCAGAGAATATCCAAAAATTACCAAAAAATTCAATGCAAAATATGCGGGAGGACTAAGTCACCCAGTGTGGCGATTTAGTCCCACTGGTATTTTTTTTGAGATTTTTTTAAAATTTTGAATGCAATTTTATGTGTTTTGGATGCATAGATGCAATTATAGTATAAAAATGCAAAAAATTTGTGATTTTCAATGCAAAAATGATGCAAAAATGCAATCTAATTAAGCTTTTCCCTAATGCAATTTTGAAAACCCTAAGATGCAATGAAATTTCTAATGCAATTTAAATGAGACCTGGGATGCACTTGAAATCAAAAGTAAATATGCTCAAATTTTGGGTTCACCAAAATGTGGACAATGATTTTGGGTTGTCCACACTTGCTTTACTCCTTTTAGGGTTTTTCACCTAAAAGGAGAAATGGGAAGGAATGGGGTCCAAAATGCAATTGTCTACACTGAAAGTTAATGTGTATGAGATGTATTATGTCTAATTAAGATTTCCTAATGTACTGATCTAAAAATAAAATGATCTAATGATGCAAAACCTAAGAAAAGCAACTTGTTTGAAAACATAATGTGATATGCAAAAATGTCTAAAAATGCAAGTAAATGATGAAATAACAAAATAGAATTGAAGAGGTGCACCTGGAATATGGAATCTAATGCTAGGAGATTCTGGAATCTTGAAAAATTGACTAAAAATGTTGACTGGGACACTTGCACCAGGCTAGGTAACTAAGTCCCAGTTTCAGGAAACTTTTTCAGAACATGAATCTGCCAAATGGGTATCCAAAAATGTAAAAATCACTTTTCAGGCCTGAAAGTGGGACTAATTCACCAGTAGTGGCAATTTAGTCCTCTTGCAAATGTTGGGAATTTCAGGACATAATCTTGTAGCCTCAATTCTGTACTTTCTTTCTTGATAGGTGTCTGCACTTGGTTCTACAAAAAATGGGGTAAAAAGCCTCTCCAAGCTTGAATTAGGGTTGTGTTGACTTGATTGACTTTGAAGACTTCTTGACCACTTTTCAACACCTCTTTACTTGAAAAATTTGCATAAAAAGTCTACAAACACACATGCAAAAGGGGAAAAATGGTTGAGGGTTAGAGAATAGAGGTTTTCCTTGGTCAAACCTCACTTTGGTAATCAAAATCTATGTAATGAAATGAAATATGAAGAGAATGATAAAAAACATGTAATGTCATAAACTTACTAAACCCTTGATGTAGAAATCTAAAGATATGCAATGAAGTGCTCCAATGGATGACTTGATAATGCTTGATTGCTTGAATGCTTGAGAATTATTAATTAAATGGATGCTTGAATGCTTGATGACTTAGAAGATTGTAGGAGATGAAAAATGGGCAGAAAAACCCTTATTTATACACGATTTTACTAAAATTTCCTTAAAGTAACACATTACAAGCCGACCTAAAGGGTTAGAGGAAAAAATCTTACTAGAAATTTAAAATTATTTTGAGTTTTGTGCCAAAAAGAGCTAAGTCGCCCCTATTGGAAACTTAGTCCCACTTTAGAAAATTAAGTGGGTGTCGAGAATTAAGGGGCATTAAATTTTTTCCAATGGGAATATCCTCAAAAAGACACTTAAAAATGATTGAAAAGTGTATTAAAGGGTCATTTAAACATAAGAAAGGGTCAAATTAGTGAAGACAAGTCTAGAAAAGAATGAAAGTGGGTTACAACACTTTACAAAAAATTGACATAAGACTTGGTAAGTGACAAAAAAGTGTTATTTAAGTGAATTATGATGAAAGGGTCCTAGAAAATTTTGAAAGTGGGTTACAACACTTCACAACACCTTTACAAGACAATCTAGAATTCTTAATGATTCACAAGGGTCCAAGACCTAATGTGAATGTGTTGGCCACATTAAAACATTAAATCTAGGAAAGAATCAAGCCAAAGTCCACTAGAAAGACTCAAGTGAGGATAAAAATGTCAACTATACATTTTTTGGCGATAATTTTCTGGTGTGATTTTCCTTTTTTCTTGTGGTGTGTCCTCTTCTTGGTGGTGTCATTGGGTTTGATGTCATCCAAGAGTGTACAATCTATTGACATGGAATGATGCGAACGAGGTATCCCATGGGAAAAATATAACACTTTTGACTTGTCCTCTCTTGGAAACATTAGGCACAATGCTCCCTAAGAGGAAGACTATTGCACAAACAAAGCAAAATCCCCTTTAACAAAATTTTTACATGACATTCAAAAGCATTTACAAAATAATTTTCACTGTGGTGCCTTATCGAAGTTTTTAGGAGGATAACTTTGGTATGGTATGAGAGGCTAATATGATTCTCTCATTTTCCATTGGGATAACTCACCTAGTGGACAGATTAATATTCCACTACCCTATAGTGAGCATATGCATATTTTAGGACAACTCACCCTGTGGATTACCTGAAGTTCCATGGCCCTAGAGTGAGCATCACACGTTATGGACAAACAACCACCTCCTCACATTGCACAAAATTGATTGTGCTTGATCCTTTGTTTTTTTTTTATTTTGGCCTTTGACAGGGTATGATCATGTATCTTTGTTATTGCTGCATACTTAAGTGTCTTGGATGTCTACTTCAGTGTGAGTTTGACATGGGGTCATCCTCTTACTAAAGTGGGGTAAAAATGTAGTAATGGAAAAAGTAGCCTTTTCCATTTCTTGATTGATAATCGACATGAAAGTTGAATTAATGGTGTCTTGAAGTAGTGTTGTAATGTGTTATACACATTGACACTATTCTAGGACCTTTATTTAACTAGAACATGCCTTAATTGATCCTTTTCAAAGGTGTTGTAAAGTGTTGTAACACACTTTCACGCTTTTCTAGGACTTATTTTCTTAATTAAGCCTAATGGCCTCTTTTTCAATAAAATGTAGATAATGTGTACCTTATTTAATTGTTGTAAAGTGTTTTAAAGAACTTTCACATTTATTTAGGTGGTCTTAATTAATTGTGGTTAATTGGAGTTATTAACCCCCTTTTTAGGCCTTAATTTTGACACATCCTAAAAATATTTCCCGACAATCATAAATTAAATAAAAAATGATTTCATCGGGAAAATTTTGGTCCTCGTAAGTCAAGCTAGGACCCATTCGCCCTTGATGGTGAATGGTTCCTCCCATAACAAGACCCCCCTTTCTTAGGTGATATGGAATGGGTTTTTTGCCTTCTTTCAACTCCCCAAAGCTTGGTCTTGGAAACTTAGCTTGGACCCATTCACATTTGGTGGTGAATGGGTCCTCCCTTAATGAGACCCTTGTTTTTGAATTTCATTCTAGCAGGAATTTAATTATAATTCTTTCCAAATCTGGTGTCGGCATTAGTTCTTTGAAATTTGAGGTTAATCTCCTAATTTAGTATAAATAAGGGGTTAATTCATATTGTTTCTCCTAGAAAATTTATCAAGCATTCAAGCATTCAAGTTATCAAGTATTAGAGCATTTCAAAGGCATTTTCAAGGAATTTCAAGGCATATTTCAAGTGTTTATTGTAGCAATACAAGATCATATCATCATTTCAAGGGTTTGATGCATGAATTCATGTTATTGAGCTAAAGAAGTGGATGTAGCATTGAAGATATACTTACAACTATTGTTCAAATCATTTCCAAGGATCCAATGTCTACATTATTTATGGCCACTACATGATAATATGAAAATTTGATTCACAAGACATCATCCAATGTGATATCATTTACATGAGTACACTTTCATGCCTCATTTCCTTCATTTCATCAATTGGTTTAATTAACTACAAGGGGTTTGAGTGAGGAAAAACCCCATTCACTAACAAATCAACAAGTTTTTCTTACCCTTGAGTGTGTGATTGTAGATTTATAGGTTGAAGATCAAGTTCAGCAAGATTTGGAGCAAAGTTTTCAAAGTTGCAAAGTTGCAAAAGTTGTCATTCAAAGTGTAAGATCATGGAAAGATCTCTACAAAATTGAATATTGACTTCTAGAACTTGATAACAAGGATTTCAAGAGTGTAGACATCAAGGTACATGATCTTAAAATTAGTTTTCCGAAACCCTAAAAGGACCCATTCACCACTAAAGGTGAATGAGTCCTCCATAGCTCAAAAACACCTTTTTGGCCAGGTACACATCTTTTTATGCTCTAAAAACATACCCCATAGTTTCGATAATAGTTAGGTTGCATTTTTGGTTGTTATTAGCATCTCATTTTGCATAATTTGAGGTGTTTAGGGACTTGAAAAAGAAGTGATCCATTACATTGTTCATACATTGGGTGGATCCTATTTTCACCCTAATCACCCTTAAATCCTTAATACCTCAACCCTTAAACCCTAAACCCTAATCTCTC
>VDFB02018398.1:0-10521 GCA_007258455.2 Sequoia sempervirens
ATAGGCTGCTCAATCACCTTCTGCCAACAACTCAAAACTTTAGTTTTCTCTAGATGTCCATCTAAAATCCTTCCTATCTCCTCTCATTGTTTATGTCATAGGACTGCAAATAGAACTCAAATTCCTAATGAATTTTCTGTAGAAACTAGCCAATCCATGAAATTATCTCACCTCCCCAATGTTATCTGGTGTAGGCCACTCAATAATCGCTCTTACCTTCTCAAGATCCATCTTCAATTCATCCATAGATATTACAAATCCCAGATATACCAACTCCTCCTTCATGAAACTACACTTCTTAATGTTTATCAACAACTGCTCCTCTCTCAACCTCTACAAAACTTGTCTTATGTGCAACAAATGTTCTTCTCTACTCTTACTGAAAATCAAGATGTCATCTAGGTACACAATCAAAAACTTACCAAAGAATTTCTTCAATAGTTCATTCATCAGCCTCATGAAATTACTCGGTGCATTTGTCAATCCAAAAGGCATAACCAACCACTCATACAATCCTTCATTTGTCTTGAATGTTGTTTTTGACTCATCCCCTTCTCTGATTATGATATGATGATATCCACTCTTCAAATCTATCTCTATAAAGTACTTAGCTCCACTCAAACAATCCATAATGTCATCCATCCGGGGAGAAGGAAACCTACACTTCACCATAATCTTGTTTATGGCTCTAGAATCTGTACACATTCTCCATTCTCCATCCTTTTTAGGTGCAAGCATAGCAAGTATTGCACATGGACTTAAACTTTCTTTGATCAAACTCTTCTTCAACAATTCTTGTACTTGTCTATTCAACTCTTCATTCTCTGTCAGTGTCATCCAGTGTGTTGCTTTATTAGGAAAACTAGCTCCAGGAATCAGATCCACACAATGACTAATACTCCTGACAGGTGGCAATCCATCAAGTACATTATCTAAAATTATCTCCTCATATTCTGTCAGTATCTCTTTTTATCTCTTCAGTGTTATTGCATGCTACAAATCTTCACTCTTCTTAGGAACTAATGCATAACAAACATTCCCATGTCTCAATCCATCAAGGAATCTTCTTCCATCAACCAAACAAACCCTAGCATTCAGGTATGTGTAGGATCATCGTGGAAAAAACATGCCCTATGTGGCAGAAAAATTAGAAAAATCAAAGTTAGGCAACTTGACGTAAAAATTTGAATAAGTTATCTATATAAAATATGTAAGAATAGAATTTGTAGAAAATTTAATGTAGTTTCTAAAATACTAGGTTTGTTTTAAAAAATAAAATCTATTTAGTGAAAATTTGAAACTTCAATGCAATAGTACTTAAATTCGGGGAAAAAATAAAGAAGTGATAGGTGTTTGTCTAACCACCCTAACCACAATAAAATTATAATATTTTTAATAAGATTTTAGATATAATTAGAGGGACTCATGTCAGATGTGATCACATATTTTTGTAATTTTTCCAAGTAAATAATTAATTGAATTTTTTATTACAACTTTTTAAAATATAAAAACTCATATGTATGACCACTTTAACTTAGTCAAAATTTCCTTGGAATTCAAATTTTATTTTTAATCCTATAGTATGCGAAGCATAGAATGCGACACATGTTTTGGATTCAAAAATGTGATACCATTTGAAATCTATATATTTTTTCAATCAACCTATCAATTAGGACTTTAGTAATATTTCAAATAGAAAATGAATAATAATTACTTATTAAATTCAAAGTAAATCATAATTTATATTGCGGAAAGTTTGGAATCTCCTTTAAAACCCTTTTCATTTCATCAATTTTGGTAAAAAAGTCCACATATCCATCATATTGCCACTTTTTTGCCCATCATGATCCTGCACATACCCATTCATACAAACTTCAACTATAGGAACATCTTCCAATGGGAACAAAATTTTCTTCATCCCATTAACAACATTGGTATTGTTAGCTCTAATGATTTGCACCCAGGCTGAGATTAAATATAGCCAATCATGAGCAACATGGGAACTTTTCTAGGACTATGGGTGACCTTTTAACAGAAAATTACCTCCAGAAAAGTTGGATCTTGTTGAATTTACCAAAAACTAATTATATTTTTGAGAAAAGGGTAAGAAAATGACCACACTGAAATAAAACAAAAACTCTGATACTAAAGGTGAAATACCTAAACTGACCAAAAGCATGCAAACTCGATTATATTTGCACTTTCAGTTAATAGTTTGAAAGAGAATTCACACAACTAATATCTGTATATGAATATCTACTTGCACATCGGGTACTTTTGAGAAGATAGGAAAAGAAATACATGGAAAGCATAAATTTCACAAGTATTTTATTAATTTCAATGGCATGTACTCTGACAAAGCAAGCAATGAGAAGGTAAGCTATATCAATACTATTAAACTTCAAAAGGAACTCATAGTTTGCATGATTGCATAAAATACAAAATGATACTGAATTCTGATGATGAACAATCTCCAAAAATCTATCTATTATCAACTACTTCTAAAATAAGTTACAAAGCATTATTTTCTTCAATGGACTCACAAGAGTCACAGAGCAGAAAAATACAAGTTAGAAATACTTCACAAATGAATAGTGAAGTCAATATATGCTTACTCAAAATAGTTCGTCCAAAATAGGAACTAGAAAACCCCATGAATTTGTATGCCTCAATAAAGCCTTAAAAATAGGCATCAAATTCTCTCAAAAATAACTCCAATAAGTTGAAAAAGTTCAAACTGACCATGACCAAGATGATGGAAAAGGAAACTGCACTTAAAAACTCTCATGTGTTCCCAAGAGGATAAACAAGCTCTCCTATATTCCCTCTTTATGTCTGCAAACCTCCTTTAACCACCCTATATGCTCTCAAAACATGAAGATTTTTAATAAAGCCTACAAAAGTGCAAAAGATATGCATCTTGCACCCTTGCTTTGTATTAAAGTAGCTACATGAATTAATGATTTATAATATTACCACTAAGTCAATGTGCTTTACATTTAATTTCAAATATCAAAAGATCATAGTTGATCTTTAAAAGCAAATAGGGTGAAAATATGAACCAAAGTTTACATGACATACAAGATATTAGGCACAAGACTCCAAAACCCAACCCATGACATACATTAATTGGTGCATTTTTTTTAAAAACAAAGTGATAAAATGCCAAAAAAATTGATCAACCAGCAATTAGGTCAAGGAAACCCTAAAGGGAAAAAACCCAAAAGAAACTTACACATTCTTTCATTTCACATTCCTCTTCACTAGAGCACCACCATGCCTCATGCACAAGTTAAGATTTCTGAAGTTGGAGATCAAAGATTCTTTTCTCAGACTAAATTGAGTAAGTTTTATTTGGTGCAGACATTGTATCATTTTAATCAACTGTAAATGGCTCTTGTTTCAAGCAATGATTTCTATTTTTAGCTGATGACTGCCACAACTAGATCTCTGTTGCAAAATTTTCCACTACATTCTTTGATTTCGGTATCATTGCATTTTGATTTTCCTTTGTATAGATATGCATTCTTTGTTTTTATGGATATATTAAGGATTTCGATATGAAATAAAATCCTCTCTATAGACACAATGCTATGGTAGTATACTTTATTTTGTTCACTTTGTTCCTAACATTTATGTTTTCCCTAAAATAAATGAAGGAGAGTCTCACCTCTGGGCATGATAAAATCTTGCAAGATTACAGTATAACTGAGAGAGGGCAGATTACTATTTCAGTAAATACTGTCTTGTAAAGAAATATATTCTTGCAAAAAACTCAAAACCCTTGCATAGTACAAGTATCATTCTAGGGTTTGATATATTTTTCCAACTCTTTAAATTTTTGGGTATATATGTAAACCCGCGCCACTATTATGAAAGGAAACTCTACACATTTTCCAAGTATGATTGTGATGTTGCAGCCATATTTCTCCTAAATCCATATCATTTGCTATTATCTTCTTTTGTATGTGTTTACTTTCAATCTTGTAGTTTGACACAGCGTTCCACTTGGTCTGGGGAGCAAAGATGACAAATCCACCAGCATGAACTAAGCAAGAACAAAACAAGAACAAAAACTCAAAGAAAATATTCTCGGTTGATGCAAGATTGCTAAGAACCAAGGGTGCTTCTGCATCAACAAATGTCTTGGAGGTTTACAACATAAATGGAATTCTTAGAGAGATACATGATAGGTCTAGGAGGTATTTTTGTTAGAACTACACAAGGATCTCCTTTATTTCATATTTATTGCATCCAATTGGAAAGGTTCATCTTCACACTTGTTTGACTTTTTCATTCATGTGGTGTATGATTTTGTGCAACCTTATGGGTAATTTATAATCATTTCAAGGTCAATCCATGATTATATATATACCATCCAAGATTATTTTAAGGGATTATCAAGAAGGGTAGCAAGTAACAAGTTAGAGGAAATAGAATGAGTGCAAGGATGAGAGTTCACAATGTAGATTGACATTGATGTTGATAATGATGATGTTGGAAGTGTGACATGTAAGAATATAAATTGAGTTTTATCTCAATAGATAAATTATTTTTTAGCGATAAAATGGCTATGAAGTAGAAGATATGAAGTCCATTATAGAAATTGTGTAGTTAATTGATGATAAAGAAATTAATCAATTTTTTGTTGTAATTGAGCTTGCATTGTGATATTGTGTATATTATTATGGCTACATGGTTGGACATAATTTTTGTTCCATGATTGTATCACATGTATTAGCAACTACACCTGCACATAATTTTTTTACCATGCTTTCCCGAATGAGTACCCTCTTGACCAGGCTCACAATTAATATTTAATTCATGTATTATACAAAATTTATTTTTCTAAGGGGTGTGTTGATATTCCTAATTCCTTTCTATAATAGTCCCCTTTTATAATATATCAAACTCTATAGAATAATAGTAAATTTACATCATTATCAATGCTCAACACCTTGATCTTTCTCCTAGTATATTTTTTTATGAGATCTTTTTACTCCCAAAACTAACTAAATAACTTATGTTTAGTCATGATAGAATACACTAATTTCATAGAATAATTGTTAATTATTTGAAACATTAGATAATTATTTTGATAATGAAGAAATATTCATAAGACTAAACATGTCAAAATGAATCAAATCCAATGGCCCAAAAGATTTATGAGATCTAGAACAAAATATAACATTATTTTTCTTTCCATGAACGTAATTCTCATAGAATTTAAATTCAAGATAATAATTTATAATGCTTTCTAGTAGAATTTTATTTTTCAAGGATGATAGACTAGTCTGACTTATATTCCCCATATATTAATTCCATATCTTGTTGGTGGGTACCTTGCTCTATAAGGTAAGAGAATTCTTGGGTACCTAAAATTTATCACCACTAAAACTTGAAGCTATGTACTTGTAACCAAACTATAACCTCATAATAATCTCAAATTATAACTTCTCTACAAGTCCTAAGGAAAATAATGAAGAATTGTAGCAAACCCTTAACTATTCTATAAGTCATGTTAGATGTACACAAAATATATTATTTTCTATGCATTTGAATGCATCAAGCTGAAAGAGAATATCGATTCAAGCACCATTCATGGGAACCACAGATCCTTTAACCATATAAAACATACATTTCATAAGACAATGTATAGTCTCATATCATTAATTTTACTAACAAATAATAGGTTCCATGTAAAATTAGGATTTTTTAGAAGTGCTAAAATAAATTTTATCCTTCCATTGGAGAATTAGTTCTTTCTCTTTCATGGCGAACAATATTGGTGTAATAGATTTTTTTGACATATACCTTCCCACCACCATCTTCTCAATATATAAAAACCACTTTTACCAGGGATTAATGTTGTAATAATTTCTTGAATCAACAATCCATGTATCCTCACATGTATTTATTGGTAAGGCTAGAAAAAATACATCTCCTACATCATTATAAGAATATTTACCATAATAAGATCATTAGATTCAACCTTTTTTCTTATGTATGTTCCCTTTGCACTCCTTTTTGAAATGGCCTAGCGGTCCATTATTCCAATTGTACATCCTTGGAAATTTTATAAGGATAAATAGATCTCCTATGATACTTACATTCACATTTATCCTTCTTCTCTTCAATTATTTTTCCTTTATCCTTCAAATATCAACACATAGTCAAAGCTTCCTTTATTGATTTAGTAGATTTTAACCTCATCTCTTTCAAGAGTAAAGTAACTATAAGGTCATCAAGAATAGTCTTTCAAGTAGTTTTCTTGATAGCCAATACCAATTTTTCCCATGATTCTACTAAATAACACATATGGGTCACACATAAATCTTCCTCTTATATTTTTATTGTGGTGTAGTATAACTATCTCACAACCATGATGAATTCATTTGACTACTCTACCACTAAACCATTATCACATATATTCAGAGTGTACCACTTCTACCACAAGAAATATTACTAAGGATTTATTTTGTATAGATTTTTTAACATCTCCTAAAGGTTTTTTTAGGTAGATTCATCATAGAAATTAATTAATGGGTATGTACAGATCATCATGGAAAAATAGGCCCATAAGTGGCGAAAATTTAGAAAAATCGAGTTAGGCAACTTGACATAAAAATTTGAATAAGTTATCTATATTATTTCAAAATATGTAAGAATAGAATCTATAGAAAAATGAATGTAGTTTCTAAACTACTAGGTTTGTTTAAAAAATAAATCCTATTTGGTGACAATTTTGAAATTTCAATGCAATAGTACTTAAATTTTAGGAAAAAAAATGAAATGGTAAAATTAATACGTAAAATACACCCTAACCACAATAAAATGATAATATTTTTTTTTATAATATTTTACAGATATAAGTAGAGGACTCATGTCAGATGTGATGCATAATTACATGTAATTATTTTCCAGTAAATAATTAATTATGATTTTTATTACAACTTTTAAAATAAAAACTAAATATGCGCATATGGTCAAAGGCACTTGATTTTTATTTATTTTTTAATGCTATAGTATAAAGCATAGAATGTGGCCTTTATGTTTTGGTTTCAAAAAATGTGATACTATTCAAAAGATATATATGTTTTTCAATCAGCCTATCAAGTAGGACTTTAGTCGTAATTAAAATAGAAAATGAATAATAATTATTTATTAAATTCAAAGTAAAGCATAATTTATATTGGTGGAAGCTAAGAATCTCCTTTAAAAACCCTTTTCATTTCATCAATTTTAGGTAAAAAAAAGTTGTCAGCCACATACCCATCATATTGCCACTTTTTTGGCCATCATGATCCACCGCACATACCCTAATCTTCCAAGAAAATTCTAATACAAGTTCTCCCCAAGTTCTAATCTAACACTATCCATTCTTCATCTTTTATCAATGGAAGTTAGGTTACAGATATCAAAACCCATAGATATCAATCTATGAGTAGATTCTCCACCATTAACTTCTATATATTAAATTTATTACTATTAAATATCTCAATCTCTAGTCTATATGAACTTTCTACTTTCCTAAAACTAATTTTGTAGACTCTGAGTAAAAAATAATTAGTTTTAAAAGTATCTTTCTTACCACCTACGACTCAAGTTAATATTGTTGTGCTACCAAATGAAAAAGGACTAAAGTGTGAAAACATCTCCTATTCTAATCTAGGAGGGAAAATATGTATAAAATCTCAAACCTAACAAATTTTAAAGATAAAATCATACATGCAATAAGACACATTGACATGTAAGTGTGAAAGGAAGAACAATTTTCATTTTCTTATGGTTTAGGAAAAAAAAAAAATCTTCGTTCATTCAAAGGAAACCCTAGGATATCAATCAAAGAGATGAGGGGTATGTCGCGGGATCATCATGGAAAAATAGGCCCATGAAGTGGCTGAAAATTCATAAAAATAGAGTTAAAGCAACTTGACATAAAAATTTGAATAATTTATGTATATTGCTTCAAAATATGTAAGAATAGAATCTTTTACAGAAACTGAATGCTTAGCTTCTAAACTACTAGGTTTATTTTTAAAATAAAAATTATTTGGTGAAAATTTGAAATTTCAACAATGAGTACTTAAATTTAGGGGGAAAAAATAAGTAGGTGTCTATCTAACCACCTAACCACAATGAATTGATAATATTTTTTTTTTATAATATTTTTAGAATAAGTAGAGGACTCATGTCTTGATGTCATGCATATTTTTTGCACAATTTGTTTCCAAGTAAATAATTAATTATGAGTTTTTTATTACAACAAAATATATAGAGCTGTTAATGTCGACTCCCTTAACTTGGTCAAAACTGATAAGTGTATTTTTATTTTTAATCCTATAGTACAAGAAAATAATCACGATGCATCATTTGATTCAAAAAATGTGATACTATTTCCAAGGTATAGATGTTTTCAATCGACCTATCAATCAGGACTTTAGTCGTAATTCAAATAGAAAATGAGTAATATTTTTTTATTAAATTCAAAGTAAAGAATAATTTATATTGGTGGAAAGCTGAGAATATCCTTTAAAAACCATTTTCGTTTCATTAATTTTGGGTAAAAAAGTAGTGTTCACCCATCATATTGCCACTTTTTTGGCCCATCATGATCCCTACACATACCCTTGACACTTAAGAAATAGATCTAAAAATAGGGTGTCCTAGAGGCTAGGATTAGGGCTAAATGAGGTTCACCACCAAGCTAGGGCTTGGAAATATAGAATATGCAAATGAAAGACAAAACCTAACTAGATGACCTAGAGAATGAAACTAAAATATAGAATGAAAATTTGAGAATGAATAGAGGTGCACCTAGAGGAAAGATGTGATCCAAACAAGCTCCAAAACCCTAAAATATTAACTCTCAATTCTCACTAGGACTCATATGCCAGATATGGTACATGGGTCCTAGGTGGGTCTTAAAGTGCTAAAAATTTGGAATCTGGAGTTACAAACTGAGAGGAACAAAACCCAAAAACTTTTCCCCGAAACCCTAACTGGGACTCATACGCCCTGACTATTATGAAGTGTCCTAGGAGCAGAATCTTGAATTAAAACTTTGCAAGCCTCTGAAGATGGATCAAATAAGAACTTTCCCACTAATTTCATTCAAATTGGATGGATATTTTCCCTAGATCTGAGTTTCCATGAGTCTTGAAAACTTTTTATGACAACATTTAGAATTTTGTCATTTTGGTACTTTTGAAGGCTTCAAATCCACTTTTCTTCAATCTATAAGCCTACAATCACACATTAAAGAAAGGAAAGCTTGTAGATTGTTAGGAAATGGGAGTTTTCCTTGGTCAAACCCCTTTTAAGTAATTTAACCAAATGATTAAATAATGAAATAAGAACGTGAAACATGAAACATGAAACATGAACAATGATACCTTGAATGATGTCTTGTAAATCTGAAATCTAACATGAAATGGCCATGAAGAATGTAGACCTAGATCTTGAAATAAGTATAGTGTGCGATGCTTAATCTTGGATCTTTAATGCTACATCACAACACTAGCTCAACAACATGCTTGATGCTTGATGACCTTGTCATGATAATGGATCTTGAATTGCTACAACAAATGATGAAGAATTTTTCCCTTGAATGCCTTAGAAATGCTCTTGTAAACTCCCTTGACACTCTTCTGAAGTCTTGTAATCATAAAATTTCTATTAGGAATGCTTTATTGAAATTTTTAGGTGAAAATGAGTGCAATAACCTTGTATTTATACTTGTTTATTCCAAATTTCTTGAAATTACAACACTACAAGTTGACATTAGATCTAGGAGGATAAAATACCACAAATAATTTGAATTAAATTTGATTTGGAGCCACATGAAACTCATATGCTAGAAGTGGTGTATGAGTCCCATTAGGCTTAACTGTGGGACACATTTTTCAAAAATGCTTAGAATGATGTAAAATCGGGATGGGGGCCCCAAAAGTTAGGTGGGACTCATATGCCAAAAGTGTCGTATGAGTCCCAGATCACTAAATATGGGCCACAAAATCTAAAATTACGTGAATTATGATTGGATGTTGGTTTATGTAAGGATTATCCTTGGAAAGATGCATTAATTAAGGCTTGTGGATGCAAAATTTAGCCAATTAAGGCATAAAGAAGCCCAATTTATTAATGAAATCCTAGATTAGTGTGAAAGTGTCGTACAACACTTTATAGTACCCTAAATAAGGCATAATTAAGTTCATTTGGTTTACAAGGACCCAAAACTTAATGTGAAGGTGTAAATAAATACACTTTTACAACATTAAATTAAGAAAAAATTAGGTCAATTTAGCTTAAAAGGGTTGTAAATCCAATGTGAGTGTAAAACACATTACAACACTAGATAAAGGTGACATTAGGTCCATTTTAATGTTAACCATTCCCAAATCAAGTGTGAAATGTAAACAATGACATTTTTCGACACTACAAAGTGATATAAAATATACATAGAATTCACTAAACAAATACAACCATAACACAAAGGCATACATGGGTAAAATCATTTCA